>JBBMOC010000074.1:765106-855303 GCA_037975185.1 Centropyge bicolor
ACTGCCAACTTCTCCATCTCTGTCTGCAGGAGCAACAGCTCTCGCCTCTGCTCAAAGGTCAGACCTGCATCACTGCAGCCAGACAAATTAGCACTGTCCCCCACCGGACCAACAGCATGCACTTTTGTTTTAAAAACACCCAGATCGGTCAGGTTAGCTTTAATAATACCTTTCATGTTTTCTTTCATCCTTTTATCGCCAACATCTAAATTAAATGTTCGGCAATACGGACTAACTGCTCATGTGAGCAACACTCCATCAGCTCTTCAGATGGCGCCCTCAAAAACTCTTCCACACTCGTCATACTCCTAGCACTTAGCTACACACTCACACGCTAAAACACAAGGCACACTGAGCCCGCACAGCCTGGACGCCACCGCGCCCCTGTCCCTCTAACAGTGCCTAACCGTGCCTAACAGAAGACTAGCAAAACTCCCCCCCTAGTCTTCAGGTGCTAGTTGTGGTGGGTATTTATGCACCGATTACCGCAAACCCAGCAAAGCAACCGCAATTGGCGACTTCACCCGCAGTATCGGCCGTGCTCCCGAGCTACGAGCTCCAACCACTTTCACACCACACTAACAACCCCCAAACGAACTCCAAAGGAAGTCCGCACTGAAGCCTAACAGGGACAGAAACACCGGCAACTTGTAGCGGCTGTATCGGACTACTGTACCACTGCTACGATTAAATCGCACATCCAAAGCCAGCGACACAAACAACCAGCGGCTTTACTGGAAAAAAAACAAAATCAAAACTCACCATCGTCCACGATACTCCCAAACTGTCAGCTGCGCGTTCATTCAGTAAATGCATATGTATGTGTGTGTGAGCAAATAATCAAATCAGAACCAAACAAACCAAAAGAACAGCAGTGCCGCCATTCCCACATGAGTCGGGTGAGCAGGTGGAATGAGAGAGAGAGCGATGTTCAGATGTGGGGTTTAAATAGAGTACCACCGGGCCCATGTGGTTCTCATTTCCAATGATGACCCCGCCTCGACCAGAGCCTGCAAAAGAAAGGGTTGAACAAGGCAGTGCACCCCTAGTGGTGTGGAGGGGTCGTCACAATAGAAAAACACACAAGAAGTCGAAGGAAAATATATGACCTTGCAGTAGTTTAAAAGAAATGGGGTGATTCTGGGTAATCGCACATGATGGAGAGGTGTTGAAATTCTATCATATAAGCGAGGCAGACAAAAGCTTTACCAGAAGGAATATTAAATAATTTCCACGCTCTTTCATTCATGCTTTGAATTCCTTCAATTGAAGAGATCATCTAGAAAACCTGCACATATTATCAGTCTTTCATGTAGATCAAATCATTTGAACCTTTCTGTGATTTGGTTTTCATTCAGAAACTGACTATAGGTGGACTGAACAATCCCCTTTCTCTGAAAATAAATGTGGTTTTCTGTTAGCATTCCAAATGGGCTTCAGCATGTATTTATTTATTATATTTATCTATATTTATTATAGACTTTAATCGTATGTATTGATTGACGTTGTGCAGGAGTATTCTGAATAGGCACCTTAGTGAAGTTCTCTTTGACATCTTAGAAGCTTAAAATGTGATAGCTGAAGTTCAAAGTAATTTTCACCACCTTAATGTTTAATTCAAAACTGGAAACAACCACTTTTCCTGTAATTTTCTTTTGTTGTATTTTTATTAAATAGCATAACACTGTATTATTACCCCTCGCTCTCTGCACATCGTCTTTCTCCATTTCAATTATTATTTGAAAAGAGACTTTCTCATTTCAAACTAGTTCTTCTATTACAGTTATTATTTTAAATACATTTGACAATGCAATGTTAGAAAGTCAAAAGAAGACATTTAGTGGGGAATTGATTTTTTACATGTGTAATGATAAACCATATACTAAACTGTAACAGCTGCAGATTGATCACCCCTCAGTGGTGAACCTAGTGTAACCAGGTTGGAATTAAATATTTATTTTTGTGTTGAAACTTCTCCAAATCCTGACAAATATTGAGGTATCTGTATATTAAAAACATTTATAATGTGTTTTGAAACTTGTAGAAACTGAAGCGTTAATACATGTACGATCAATTTAAGAGCTCTTTTTTGACGTCAGTACAACACCACTCTCAGTTCACGCTCTAATGCCATTAAAGGAGCAACCAGTAAATGCTGTTGTCCAAGTCCTGTCTTCAGACACATGCACAGACTGAGGTTGATGGACACATTAGGACACGTGCAGCAAGATTGCTGAAATCAGTGAATAGACTGAATACACTGATAGACCATTTCTCAGGGGCCCAAACAATTTGTTTAGTAGCCGCTCTCAATCTTTTTTTTCCATTTGTGAGAATTGAACTTTAATACATGAAACAAGAAACTTTATGAGAACCTGGTTTTGGACCTTAGTGCATGTGCAAGCATCTATGGGACAAGTTTTCTTGAGCCAAGTGTTGTGAGGCATACTAGGTGTCACATTAAGCTAAGGGGATTCAGAGATCTGATCAACCTCTTTCTTCCCTGAACCTTGCATGTGAGGTAACTTCCAAGTTGACTATGTGGACTAGGTCTTCTTTTCACTTGTGCCAGATTGTGGCAGTAGTAGACTCTTTGCAATCCTGAACAGACATCACTCTAATCAGGATGTTGGTGAATTTCAGAAGGGGTGAATGTAACCAGGTCGAAATGATATCTTTATTTTTGTGTTGAAACTTCAGAAAAGCCTAACAAATATTGGGGTATGTGAATATTAAAAACCTTTATGATGTGTTCTGAAACTTGTTCAAACTGAAGTGTTAATACCTGTACTGTCACTTGAAGAGATCTGAGGGGTTTTTGATGTCAATGCAGCGCCACTTTAAGTTCACACTCTGCTCACTGAGAGGAGATACTACCACCATCTAATGCCATTAAAGGAGCAACCAGTAAATGCTGTTGTCCAGGTCCTTTCTTCAGACACCACAGCCAGTGAACACAACGCAGATAATACAGATGGAGTGTGCGTCCAGCCCGACATGGGACAACTGTAGGCCAGGCACACCTGTTACACGATGGCATACCCACGTTAAAACATCAGAGCTGAGCTATAGCTAGCTTTGAAGTGTGTTTTGGGTCATTCTCCTGCTGCATTATGAATCATTTTCCATAAAGATGCAAACCAGAGGGTATATCTCTGGGGATTGTATTTCTTAGCCCACTCCAAGACTGTGGCTTTGTTTCCTCTCCTGAGATGAGGTTTAGAAACTACTACTTATCCTCAACCACTTGAGACCACTAGTTTGTGGTGAGTCCGGCATTCTTTATTTAGCAAGTTCTGTATCTGTGATGAAGTTGCTTTTCTTTTCTTCATGCATTGAATACAGCTGATCTGGTTGCTGCAAGGTGTTTCAGAGTTCCATGCGCTGCGCCCTTAGAAACTTTTAGTGTCGCAATGTTTTGAAACTGAGAAAGGCCCAATTTGCTTAGAATAACAATGTGACTTCTAACATTTTCTCTTAGTTCTGATGTCATGTTTCCCACTATCACAGTGCTACTTAGTAAGCAATGATCTGCTGAAAACTTGAAGCACAACCATATTTATAACAGGTGAACAGGTGGCTGCAAAGTTGTTACTTGAACATACCAATGATGAATAAATCAAATGAACACAGTCTGGCCTTTTGTACAAAGGAATTAAGTTGGTCAATGCTTAAATTTGTTTGCTGACATAGAAAAAGTGCAGAAATTGAAATATTTCTTCTTCATTTTACATGTCATTATTTTTGGGTTTTTTTTGAAAAGCTTTGTGATGAGAAGATAAAATCTAGAAGAGTAAAACAACATCTTTTTTTGTCCCAGAATAATGTAAACGTATCTTAGACTGATGATTTTCATTATTAGGCTAAACGTTTAAAACCAAAACCAGTTTGGTACTTTCAATGATAAGGCTGTTTTTTTATGTCTTGTCCAATGAAAAGCCCAAAACCAATGATGTTAGTCCATCTCTCAGTCCTTTCTGAACTTAAGCATTCAATTCCAAGCCTACATACTCCTTCCTACTGAAGACATAAATAAATAAATACATAACAAATATATACTTTATTTTAGATTTAAAAAAATGCCAGACTTATCTTTATGAGTTAATGAGCATGCGAGCTAGATTTTTTTTTTTTCAAACAATACAGTTTATGTTCTTAGAACTAAATAGACTGCATAACAAGAATAAACATTTTACTTTTTTTCTCCTATTTTTCGTATGTGGTAGGTGACATCCTGAGATCCTGATGAGACTCATCAACAAGGAGGGTGGAGAAACTGGACAGCTTGATGGCATTCAAATTTATGTTGCAGGAGTAATCATTCTTCGATCTGTGCAATAATGCTAGGAGTCGCTGATGCACTGAATATGGTTTAGCCCAAAGCATTGAGGGATTCATCCACACAGCATTCATGCAATGAGTGGTGAAAGGCTTGCCCCCAAAGTCTTTGGACTAAAGAACAAAATTGGTGCTGGTCTGTAGGATTTCTTCAGATTCTTTTGTGAAGTCTTTTTGTTTTTATTTGGTCAGTGATAAAGCACATTTGCTATGACGCAGCTCCAAGAGAAGAACAACTTCTAAACTGGTCTTTTATTTCCCCAACTGGGAATTTAATCGACACATCTGCAGTTGCAAACTTGCTTCTCTAAACTGTATGTCACTATTACCTTGAAAAGTGATGTGTTCTTCCGAATTTAAGCCTTTACCTCAGCATTCATGATTGTTGTAAATATGTGCTTCTTCTGAATTTGATGCCAGCCAAACAAGTTGGGACGGGAACAACAAAAGACTGTGAAAGTGGAAAGATCGAAAGACACCTGTTTGGAGGTAAACAGGTTCATTGGTAACAAGTGATAGTATCATGCAGAGCATTTTCTTGCTATATGCGGACTACACAATTGCTTCGGGTCCCCAAGCCACCGAGGGGCCTCAAAGCTGCATGTTCAGCCTCATCTGAGGAGAATTAAAATGACCTGTCTTTAACTGTAGCTGTGTCATGTGTTTATTATATCCCTGATATGCTTAAAAAAATAAATGTTGGATGTAAATAAAATGAACTGCAATGATAAGCTGTGGCTGGTGTTTTTGTGGCATAATTAAGTCATAATGGTTGGACTGCACTGTCACCCAGTGACAGTGGTATGATGGGAATGACTGACAGCTTGTCACAGTTTTGCACTTAGCTCTTAGTTCAGCCTTTGGTTTTGTTCTGTCTTAGTTTTGTCTTTGTTCTATGTCTTAGTTTTCTGCCTGTGTTTTGTTATAGTTCTTTCTGTGTAGCCCTGTCATGTTGTTGTCCTTGTCATATGTAATGTTTAGTTCTGTCAGTTCTAGTTCTGTGTTCTGGTTTCTGTTCTGTTTGCCATATTTCTATGTCCAGTGTCTTGTCTCTGTTTCAGGTCACCTACCAGCCACACCCACCTCATCATGTCACCTGTGTTTTCTGTTCTAGTTAATCACCTCTGCGCACTATATAAGTCTGTTGTTGTCTCTTTGCCGGATTGTCACCTTTCTTCAAGCCACGTCATGTTCATGTTCACGTCCTTGTGTGTATTCGCCAAAGTCTTGCAGTGAGTTTTTTGTTAATACTTTGTTTTATTTTTATTAAAGTCATTTTTTGAGTCAGCATATAGTGTGATGCGCTTGAGTCCGCACCCGCCCGCCTTGACAGAACAATCCGGCCAAAATATGGACTCAGCACACACAATTGCTGAAATTGTGGACAGGTATGGAGCCTCCGCCCAGCGCACTGTGGACGCGCTAGCGGGGTTAAACGAGCTAATGGGCCGTCTGCTGGCTAACCTTCCGCCTGCGCCCGCTCCAGAGTCGGCTAGCTTTGGGTCCGCTAGCCGCCTGCCCACGCCTGCTCCAGAGACGGCTAGCCTTGGGTCTGCTAGCCTCATGTCCGCACCTGCTCCGGAGTCGGCTGGTCTTTGGTATGCTGGCCTTCCGCCCGCACCTGTTCCGGAGTCGGCTGGCCTTGGGTCCGCTGGCCTTCCGCCCGCGCCTGCTCCTGAGTCGGCTAGCCTTGGGTTCGCTAGCCCTCCGCCCGCATCTGCTCCTGAGTCGGCTAGCCTTTGGACTGCTAGCCTCCAGCCATGGTACCAGCCCAAGCCACAGCTACAGCTCCAGGTTCCCAGCTTCCAGCCCAAGTCACAGTCACAGCTCCAGGTTCCCAGCTTCCAGCCCAAGCCACAGCTGCAGCTCCAGGTTCCCAGCTTCCAGCCCAAGTCACAGCCACCGCTGCAGAGCCAGGTTCCCAGCCACCAGCCCAAGCCACAGCTGCGGATCCAGGTTCCCTGCTATCAGCCTCTTCCTGATCCTGTTCCGGCTGGGCCGCAGTCATCACCTGATCCTGTTCCGGCTGGGCCACAGTCATCACCTGATCCTGTTCCGGCTGGGCCACAGTCATCTCATGACCCCCCAGAGACCAAGCTGCAGCCTCATGAACCTCCGGTGCCCGAGCTGCAGCACCATGACTCTCCAGAGACCAAGCTGCAGCACCATGACCCTCCAGAACCTCCAGTGCCTGAGCTGCAGTCTCCAGAACCTCCAGTGCCTCAGCTGCAGCACCATGACTCTCCAGAGACCAAGCTGCAGCATCATGACCCTCCAGAACCTCCTGTGTCCGAGCTGCAGCCTCCAGAACCTCCTGTGCCCGAGCTGCAGCCTCCAGAACCTCCTGTGCCCGAGCTGCAGCCTCCAGAACCTCCTGTGCCCGAGCTGCAGCATCATGACCTTCCAGAGCCTAAGCTGCAGTCTCCAGAACCTCCGGAACCTCCTGTGCCCGAGCTGCAGCCTCCAGAACCTCCTGTGCCTGAGCTGCAGCCTCCAGAACCTCCCGTGCCTGAACTGCAGCCTCCTGATCCTCCAGAACCCGAGCGGCAGCCTCCAGACCCTCCAGTGCCTGAACTGTAGCCTCCTGATCCTCCAGAGCCCGAGCGGCAGCCTCCAGAGCCACGACCTCCGCCAGACCCTCCAGAGCCACGACCTCCGCCAGACCCGCCAGAGCCACGACCTCCGCCAGACCCTCCAGAGCCACGACCGCTGCCACGGCCGCCGCACCCTCCTGAGCCTGTGCAGCACCCTCAAGTCCTGCTCCCATGTCGCTGCTGGTCTCAAGTCTCCAGCCTTGCACTCCAGTCACTGCATGACTCTTGTCCAGCCTCTGGTCAGGGAAGCCCTCCTCCAGACCCCCTCCACTCACCCAGCTTTGTGGACTCACTATTAAAGTTAGTTGTTTTCTCTTTGTTGTTGCCGGATTGTCACTTTTTTTTTTCATGTTACGTTATGACCACGCTCCTAGTTCATGTTCATGTTCACGTCCTTGTGTTTTTGCCAAAGTCTCGCCATGAGTTGTGTTAAGACTTAATTTTGATTTTTATTAAAGTCATTTTTTGAATCAGCAATTTTTGTGTGATGCGCTTGAGTCCGCACCCGCCCGTTCTGACACAGCTACCCATCATTCCCATTAGTGAGCATATTAAACAAGGCAAACGCCGTAATGGCATCGTACAGCGTAAGTTGTCTCTCACATATTTGACTCTCAACATTACTTATGGATTACTTATGATTTATTTATTAAGTTTAGTGTGTATTTTATAGGCCTCTAATTAGAAGTGTGCTACTGCTTTATAAATAATACTAATTATTTTTGAGTGATTTATGAATATTAGGCCTATTGTTGATTATTTTGGACTATTGTGGCAGTGGATCATTTATCTTTGTTTTATTACTTTAACAACTACAATGTGTAAATTAATGCAGAAACCTTGTAAAACTGACACTGTTGTATTTTAGTACATGCTTTATAGGGGACACTGTACATATTGACACTGTATTAGTGCAACATCACTGCTCTTTGAAACTAGGAATATGTGCTTATGATCTATTTTGTTTGGTCACCTAAGGAGCTTTGTGTCTGCAGGAGCAATTTCAAAATATTTTGGAACTCCAAGCATTGAGGCAGAGGGACCTTCCAAACTTCCTGACCAGGAAGCCCCAGGACCGTCATTTTCCTCAGGACCTGTTAAACATATTAAGTGTGATGTTGATGTTGATGTGTGAGACTGTGATTTTATATAAGTATTATTTTTAGTGTTGGTTTGTTTTCATTGCAGTTTAAAATAGATATTGGTTTATTGTATTTTTTTATTTAAAGTAAACTTAAAAAAAAAAAAAACACTCAATCTCAACTCAATCTGTTTTATTTATTGATGAATAGAGGATTGTTGTTTTCCCTGTATGTCCTTTTTTTTTATCAGTTTAACTTGCCTGAGTGGCTCAGCTGAAGATGTTTAATTTTAATATGAAAGGCTATTATGAATGTAGCCTGTTTGGCTCATGAAGTGTAATAGATTGTGGCATCTTAGTGGACCTTCTAAAGGGCTAGGAATCTCTCCATCATGGTAGGAATTTAAACTAGGGACCCCCAAACAACATCTCGCATAGGGCCCCCATAAAGCTAGAAATGACCCTGGTATCATGATTGGCTCATAAAAGATTCATCCCAGAAAGACTCAGTTGTTCACTCCATCTTTCAAGCATGGATGGAGTGAAGTTCACCACTTTGTCAAACACATGATTGTATAAAAGAGATTTCTACGTGAGCTCAGGAAAACTTTGTGAAACTGTTATCAGTAGACACAGTTTATTTGAAAAAGCATTTTGTTTTTATTTATGTATTACACAGTGTCCCAGCTTTTTTGGAATCAAACTTGGAATAAAATGTAAGGACATTTTTAGCTTTTTAAGGCACATTTAAATGCAACTTTTCTAAACTGTGTAACATAACACTCCCACAAAAATACCTTGTTGATGGACAGAGAGAAGCTAGTATTGTGAGACCTGAATGACAAAAACAAAAACTGTTAACAGATCATTATTTGTAGGCTAATATACAAGATGAAACATTTCCCCCCAGCTTTGCTCAACCAACAATCTCAGTACAGAACTCCAAGAACCACTTAATGTCTGCTTCATTAATTATAGTTACAGTCTGTGTCAGGAGAGAGGCAGTGGCTGCTGATCAATTACTGTAGTGTAGAAGGCTGCGGTATTCATAGCCACCAGGTGGGTAATTAAATTGTAGGTGTAATGAATCACCATGGCCCCTTCCACTTGTCATACAACTCTGACAAACCAATTAACCCAGAAAACCAGTTAGCTGTGTCTGCTCTAACAGCAGTGGATCACTTCATCAGGTTGATAGGATGTGGCACAGTGGGCGCACAAAAGGCTGCTTAAATTATTACCAAGAGGAGCATGTTTTGACAACTAAAGTTAAGAGTTGCATTAATGTTCAATAAATTAATAAATACATCTTGGGAGACTTTTCAGCCGCATGTTTGTATGGCAATGTCAGTGTGTTGTCAGTTGGCTCACCACTTCAGTCTAGATTGAATATCTCAACTGCTGAATAGATTGATTGGTCAAGCTGTTAATTTATTATGGTTCATGACAGAACTAATGACAATCCCATCAACCCCAGCTTTAAACATGGTAAACATTATAGATATAAACATCAGCATGTTAACATTGTCATTATGAGCATGGTCTTAAGTAGCTAACAAGGCTGTAGACTCCCTGTAGACAGTGTTGCATTTGCTTGCTCACATGAAAAGTGACATAATGTTGTAAAGGATCTAGGGATGCACATTTTGGATTTTTTTTATGACCATTAACCAACGCCCTTTAACGATTAATAACCGTTAACCGATAAGATTTAAATGCCCTTTCATGCTGCCATTCCGACATTCCGTCATTCCAACATGCTGCCATTCCGAAATACCACCATTTAGACATATCACCATCCATAAATACTGCTATTCTGACACACAAACGTCCCACCATTCCGACAAGGCTTTCCATGTAAGGAAACGTTGGAATCAGAGAGTCACTGACTCGGCGCTGTACTGCAGATTTACAATGACGGCAAATAGTTAGATTACTCATCTAAAATGTAAAAAAATTACTCATCTAAAATGTAAAAAAAAAAAAAAGCTACAAGCTTTAGATATAATTAACAGTACTGTAGGCTGCTATAGGATCTGCTATTGCTTTTTAAATTATGTCGAGAGCGAGTGACAGGCCACTGACACTGTGTTTCTGCTTACAGTCAGTGATCCCTGAGATTCAGACATGAATCTAACATGTTTCACACTAGCCCGAGTTACATTAATATGTGTACTAGTCATATTATATTTCCCGTTTCAGGAGTTTTTAATAATAGATTGGAGGGATGTCGGAATGGCGGTTGCCTCCCCTATTATTTTATTTCAATTTTTTTGAGTACTGTGACCCATTCAAAAGTGCCGTGACAAAAAAAATTCTCATGGGCTTTATTTATTTATTTTTAAATGTGATGGAAAGCACGTGATGGCATGTATTGCACCTGTCGACACGCCCCCATGAGTTGATTGAATTAGCTTAAAAACAAAATTGACCGTTAGCATTAATCGGTTAGAGTTACTGTTATCGGTTAATGGTTAAACGGTTAATCATGTGCATCCCTAAAAGGATCTAAAATGGGAGCTAGAGAGAGAGGGGTTCAGGCACCACTCAAAGCGCTTCACAAACGCAACACACAACACACAGTGGCTGACTGGATTCTGACCATCACCACTAACCACACATTCACGCGTTGATGGAACAGCCACAGGGAGCAATTTGGGGTACAATATCTTGCCCAAGGACACTTCGACACATAGACTGCAGGGGCCAGTGATCGAAGCGTTGACCTACAGCTGCCTCACAAAAGGCTTCTTCACTTCAGAGTGTCTGGTGGGGTGTTGCTCTCATTTAACCTCTCTCCAGTTTGTTTGTTTGTTTGTTTTTACTTAAGAACATGTGCATATTGGCTCAGTGCAATAGGTAGCACAAGTACTCGTGAACAAAAGTCAATAGTACCAGTCCTACAAAGTGGTGAGAGATGGTCCAATTCAAGTGCTATCTGTCTTCAAACGTGCTTACTTATTTCACAGATTTTCACTTTTCCACATCAATGTCAGATGAGCAAGGAATGTAGTTAGACTTTAAATAACATGTGAATTTGCATGTCCACTGACATTTTAACTTATAAAAGACTTTTTTTCCTTTCTTTTGTCAGGCAGCTCCGGCTCTAAGATCAAATGGAGAGTGAGAGAATAAAGGTCAAATCTGAATTAAAATTGAGGTGGTCCAGGCAAAGGAATATTTCCTCTGATTCTCCTTCTCTCTCTGTCAGGAACCCTAAGGTGATAATTAGAGCCTCTTGAGGAAATCCCATGGAATGAGATAGCGATATAGAGCTTTGGGGCTTCATTAGCTTCCATTCAAAAAGGAAGCTGATATTAGTGATGACCAGCAGCAAATAACTACCAACTACTACAGCAGATTTAAAATCTGTCAAAAGCCGACAGAGTTTGGCGTTTTTAAATTATTGCAGCTCTGTTTGTGACACTGCCATTCAGCCATTTTAAAGCCATATATCTAGAAATCTCTTAGCACTTACAGCAACATAGCCCTCCAAAGTTCTGCAAGTATAAAACTGTCAGAGGCACCACTATTGTTCGTCTGCCTAACATTTTCCTTTGACCTTCACCAAAGTACAGAGACCCTCCAGCCCAGGGATGCAATATTCTCTATAGGTGCATATCAACTGCTAAGACCATTTTCAAAGGTTCCTCCCACCTTGAGCTAACTCACCTGCAAACTACAAAGAGGAGGCATTTTCAATCACAGGTCTCAGATGCAGTGGCCTTAGTATCCATGGCCCCTGGGCATTCCTGCACATGCCTGACCCTTCGGCTCAGTGGTGGGAGCAGTTCAAACTCGAAAGGGGACAGAAACATCTCTCCGGCTCTCATAAATCCAACGCACGTCCACGTTAACCTGTATTCAAAAGCTCACACAGCAAAAAAGCAGAAGAGCAGGCCTTGGTGACTCTGAATTCTGAAGATGTCTTGGTAGAATAATTACCTGAATTATAAATGGTGCTGACAGATTTAGTCAAACACTTTCTCTTTGTTGATACTCGCTAATGATGAATTATGATCATAGGCTGTTATTGCACATGCAGTGATTCATCACGGCCCTAAAAGCTACAAGACTCACTAACTCAGATTATTAGATTAATATTTTATAACAGTAATTAGGGCAGCACAGGCTGGTTAGGGAGCACATATTAAAACCCTGCTGAGAAAAGGCAAATAAAAGTCACCCTTCATAAAGATGGGCTTCATTTGGAGGATGTGTCCTCAGTAAACAATTAATACATAATATTAGAACTTGGGTCTTTCACTCTCCTTTTAACTCTGTTTTGGGCCCCACCAACTCCTGGGTCTCTAGCTATAATGACCAGACGTCCTTATTCGTCCAGGACACGTAACATTATATATGTCTTCAGTGCTTACACAGACCTTTATCATGTTCTGTGCCATTCATTATTACCTAACTCAGTATATAGAAATATAAACAATGCATCACATGTCTCAATTCAACACTGATTTACCTGTATGTGCGTCACTCAATCAATGCATCATTGTCAAAGCTGTTGCTAACAAATAAGTCAAGGCAAGGATTGCAGGTTATGACACTTTTACTCCTTCCTTCGTAAAGTACCTGGCAACCAAAATGTTCCCCACATAGGGGCCATGATGTTGAATGGTGCACATAAGATGTTTGAAGTCCTAAAAGAATTGGCCCCCATCCTGATAAAAAACATCTCTGGTGCACATGTGTGAATGTGCAGTACATTTCAGGGTCATGGCTTGTTGGCTTAAAAATGTATTTTCCGGTGAAAGATTATTCCTCTTTGGGTGAATGTCTGCTATTACTTCCTACTCGCATCTTCTTTGTCACTTTCCTAGGCTATTAAAATCCCTTTCATTCACAAATTGTGATGTCACTATATCTGACCAATGATCTCACTGCTTTCGTTGTGCCAGCCAGACTTCATATGCTGTTTTTTTTAATACCATTGGGATCCTGTTATCCCCGCTGAATTTCACCACGCTCCTTGTTCTCAACAACAGCAGTTGAATAAAAACAAACAGATCCTATACAACAATAATGCGAGTTATTCTTCTCTGAGAATTTAAAGCATTCAGCATATTTTGATTACATAACAGGTATGTGGCTGCCATATACAGTACAGGCCCTCCAAAACTAACTGTGCATGCTTATATTATTCATCTCTCTCTGCTTCAATCTTGTTAATTTGCCCTAATTATCACTGGTTCTGGCCTTATGAGGCGTTAAAGCAGGACGACATGATGAGGTTGTTCTCTTTTATTCCTTCACTTCCCTGGTTTTAAAGGCCTCATTAGGGTGGTCCCGGGGGAGATCCCTCTGTGCACGGGGTGGTGAAGCTCACTGGAATCAGTGTTGAGGATATCACAATGGAATAGAAAGAGGGATAGAAAAGTGGAGAGACAGTTGATGCATATAGACAATGAGCAAGGCTGTGTGTGTGTGTGTGTGTGAGAGAGAGAGAGAGAGAGAGAGAGAGAGAGAGAGAGAGATTAAAGCATTTCATCTAAAAGGACATGAAAATAGTGTTGGAACCTCAGCGGGCCGAAGCACCTTCTTAGTTTTATACAATGAGGGTCTAGGGTCCAGGCGTGGCCAAAGATGGAGGATCATTAGGCACAGATGGCAGGACTGTTATAGACATTGTTATAGAATACACTGTGTGTTAACAACTAGGTGTCAACTCCAACCAGGAGACCATCTCCAAGCCCTCTCTTAAAGACCTCTTCTCTCCAGCTCTGCCAAGGAGGCAGCAGCTTCTCCTCTCAGCTCCAACAAGGGAGCAGAAACCAGCTCTCAGTGTGGCCTGCTCACGGCAGTCACACCTAAACAAGAATCAAGAAAAGAATCTGCAGGATCCCCAGCTAACAAGCTTCCTCTCCCTCAAAGGACTGGTAACTACACTGGGCATAGAGAGTTAGACAAAGTTTTGAGTCATATCTCAGATGAAACAAGCTTTTTTTGACATGCCATAAGGTTTTTAAGCTGCTGTGCTATTTGTAAAAGATGAATCATCTTAGTTAACAGACTTAACTTGAAACTTTACAATACAACTAAAATATAGCTAAGAATTAGTTTTTTTTTCCAGCTAATTTCAAGATCTTGTCAGGCTTAACATATTGTCTTATTTCAAGAAGTCTTATCAAGACAATTTTCACTTGTTCCATTGGCAGATGTTTTCACTTACTACAAGCAAAAATATCTTGTATTATTTTTTTTTTACTTATTTTTGGAGGGGCCTTTTTCCAGTGTAAACTAAATAGCTAAGCACAGGATTGTTTGACTTTTATGAACATGTGTTGATTTAATAGTGATTGAGCTTCATGGTTGTGATGTGATGATGCTAGCGTGGCAAAGCGGCGGTTGTAAATGTAAGAATTTTTGTTGCCCGACAACGCCACCTGGGGAATTTCACCCCAGGAAATACTCAAAAGTAGCTAGATAGAAGAATCAAGGCTACACAGGTTCAAATCACCATGGAGGGCAGGAGACAGTGTTCATAGGCCAATAGTCTTTATTAAACAATAATTGCTAAAAGAACAGTTCCATACACACTGTCACACCTAATCCTATATACAGGACCGAAGGAGAGAGATATGGACGGTGCTGGTTACGTCAGTGGCCCAAAACCGATAAGGGGAGGGGGAAACTAAATAGCACCCGTGACACTGCACACACACAAACTGAAACGTGAAGAACCACCACCAGGGATTGGGTTGCCGCCTGGAGCCCACAGCACCTGTCCACAGGGGAGTAGGGGAGAATAAAACGGTCACACTGTTACTGGTCTTGCAGCACACACACACACAACAAACAATATGGAAAATAACAAATAACTTTTCAAATATAAACAAAGCAAACAAAAACAAACAACAGAAGTCAAATGAAATTAAGTCAATGTTCAAAGGAAGTAAACAATTCTATTAATCAATCATCAATAACCAAAAGGAATGAATGCCAAAAAGAAGAATAAAGTAAAGAACACTATAACAGCCGAATCGAGGCAGCGGTAGACAGTCGAACTGGATAATATTAAAATGACACCAACAATAAAACATGCAGTCAAAGCCAGATCGGGGGGGTCCAGGTCATGCAGCCTGACACTCTCCGAACCAGCTGTCTTGTTAGACTGGCACGTGTTTTGCATTGTCATCTTAAATAAATGCTTGTGACTATACATATGCTATGTCTTTAACGCGGTACAAGAGTGAATAATACCAACCTCTGCTCTGCCAAGAATTCTGAAATCCTTCCTTTTACGAACTGTAACAACAAAGCATAATATATAACATAATGGTGCCCTGTGTGAGGCAGGGTGCCCTGATGTGATCTGATATATACAGTTCCTATTTTTTAATATTATTATTTCTGATAATTATTAATTATATAAATATTATCAATTGCCAAACTGCTCATTAAGTTGATCCCCAACACCAGTGAGCTGCTAACTTTGTCTGCCTGCTGTTTGGTGCTGAACAGGCAGTGTACAATCTTTTCAGAGAGGTTTTGGTCACACAAAACAATTTCCAATCCCAGCTCAAGCATGTAGTAATATCCATATCCTGGCTAGATACAATTCAATTCATTTCAGCTTTATTCATAGTGCAAATTTTGTTATCTCAGGACACTTTTCATATTGCTCAGGTCAAGACCATATTCTTTAATATGATATTTACAGAGACCCAACAATTCCATTCACAACCAAGCACTTGGAGTCATTCAGATTTACATGTTGAAGTTCAGCTAACTGGTTGGTTTCATCTGGCTTGATCAACATATATAATTGGGTATCATCTGCACAACAGTGAAAGTTTATGCCGTGTTTCCTAATGATTTTGCCTAAAGGAAGCATATGAAAGATGAACAGAATTGATACAAACACAGAACCTTGCAGAACACTGTGACTAACTTTGGTGTGCATGGAGGACTCCTCCATTTTAGTGCAGTTCCTTTAATACTAATTAAAAGTTCCAGTCTCTGTAAAAGGATGTGATGATCAAAGGTGTTGAATGCATCACTGAGATTTAACAAGACAAGTACAGAGACAAGTGCTTTGCCTGATACAATTAGAAGGTCCTTTGTAACTTTCACTAGTGTTGTCTCTGTGTTCACTGGAAAAATATGACATGATGACATACACCACCTTCGAATCAGTTTCAAGTGTTGCAAACTCTTTTTCCTCTTTCTTGACTGTTTATTATACCTGCTGTCACTTTTACTGGCGTGTATGAGTTCCTCCTTGCATCGATATGACAACCGATGTTTAAGGGCATTCCTACATTCATTTATGGCCAACTATGGCAGCTGAAATGAGGCTAATGCTTATGTTCCCAGTTCCATAATTTAATTGATAATAAACTGAGATTTATAAAAGATTTATAAATTTGATGAAAAGAATGTGATTGCAAGTTTTTGTTTTGACAGCTTCACAACTAAGACTATTTGTACCCACAGAGTTTTAAAGCAACTTTGCATTATTTGCTAGCCAAGTCAACATCTTTACATATTCAAAATAAATGAATAGAAAATAAAAACAAAACACAAACATAAATCTGAGACATTCAAAGTTTTGGGCTGATGCAGTCAGTCCAGAAGCTGAAAACTATGATCTGAATGACATTGAATGACACACAATACAAAATGTTATACTCGTGGGCTGGATTCTCTTAACATTTTTGTGATGTGTAATATTTCAAAAAAAAAAAAAAAAAAAGAGCTGTATGCGTGTTTTAATATGAAAGAAAGGGATTTGCTTGGCTGATAACCTCTCCTGCTGTCTGTTTTTGCAGGAAGGAAAAATATTAAGATTGCAGAAAATGGCCGAGCACTTGTCATTTACACTACACACAGTTGCATCAAACTGACCTGACTGTTTGATGTTTAAAAGATAGGTTTGAGGTAGAGCATCACCTTAAGATTCAGACCAATGCAGAAGTGCTGTAAAAATGTTTGTCTGTCTGTGTGTTTGGCCCTATGGTTTGGCCTTGAGGTGACAGCTGGAGGACGAGACCCCAGTGTGAGAGTCAAACCAATTACCAGTGTGGGTTCTGGTGGAGAAGCAACATCTGACAGTCTGCATGCCTCACACAAACACACTGTGTAATAAAGAAAGTACCAAGCTTATGATGCGGTCAATATGTTGTCAACCAGCTCATAACATTGATGATTTTGCAGTGATCTTTCTGTTTTTATAATAATAATAATTTTATGTAATATTGCACAAAGACGTTTTAAATTGTTATATATTATTTTTGAAACTTTTAATAATCAAATGCCATTACGTGCAGCGTAAAATACCAAAGAAGAGAGACATTTTCGATAAGATAAACTTAACAAAATCAATATGACAGAAGATGAATTAACCTCATGGTTAAACCATTTGAAATCTTTATCAGACCCATCGCCTTGACGAAGGGCGACATTTAAAATTACGAACGAGTGTGAATTGGTAAAACGCAGCTATAGTTGATCGCAACTAATTACAGTTTTTCTCAGTCGCTTTGGTGCATTTCTCTGATCAGAATTAAAATTCTTATAACTGTTAGTTCAACCTCCACAACATTTAGTCATTTATGCGCATCATCGTAGCAGTTTCTCATTCTTTCCAACAAATTGTAAATGCTTTTGGACATGCATCAGTTGCTTTCATACAATTCTCTGATGTTTTATAACATTATCATTTGCTTATGTCATGTCAGTCAAAATGAAGTATACTTATTAATGCTGAATAGTCATTCCCTATAAAACTAATAGTCCTCATTTCATTGTTTGAGTCATTACATACAAAAATGTTGAACTAGTTGTCAAAATCTGTCAAGCTAATTTGATACATTTCTTTATCATGTGTGGTGATGGTGATCAGGTGTGGAAGGGATTGCATTGGACAGAGAGCAACCACAGATGTCCCAGGCCAACGAGGAGGGAATGTTACACTGTGTGCAGCCATCTCAGAAAATGGCGTCCTCACTCATATCCCCCGTCTTGGTCCATACAACACACAACATCTGCTGACTGTGTTAGACACTCTTTACAGGGACATAATCCCTGAGAATGACAGGGGTCTAACTGGAGACCATCTGAACAAGTATGTTGTTGTTTGGGGTAATGTGCGTTTTCACCACTCAGATCTGGTCAGACAGTGGTTTGCAGCATGTGCTTGAATGATTTGCAGTTCTGTGTATGTTGCATGTTCAGTTCCAATATGTACTGCAGTATTGTTTACAGTTGTGCACAGCTCTACCCAAAGGCTGTTTCTCGTGTTTGTTGTAAATACATGTGTATTTTTCTTTTGCACAACGCTTTGAACAAATTAGAATTGCAAAGATCATACGCAGTAAAAATGTGAAACATATGTATTCAGTGTGTTGTTCTCAGTGACCTCACTAAATACAGTAATGTGTAACTTCACTGTAGTTTTCAAATGGCTGTACAAACAGTGTATAGAGCTGTCTTGAGCATTTTCAGGTAGTGTCTATAAGATCTGACTTTTTGCATTTGAAAACACTTCCAGAGTAAACTGTCATAATGAAAACATGACTAAGCCATTTGACTATCTTGTTCATAAACAATGGTGTTGGGACTTTTCATCTTGATGACAATGACACATTCATTGACATGAATACTTGCTTTTGAAGAATGAACTATCCATTTTGAGCAAGTGAGGCACTTTTGCAGGTTATCAACTAGGTTTTGCAGTTTGTACTAATTGTTTTGAGAAATGCACTAACTGTTGTGCAAATGTTAATAGTGATGTGAGAAATGCACCAAAGCGACTAAGAAAAACTGTAAACAGTCTTCAATGAAAACTGAAAGCAGGAGGTAACTCAGGTGGTGGTGGCTGGAGGCACACACGGGGGAGCAACACTGAGAGGAGAGATGCAGGTAAGTGAAAAGATCACAAGAAGATCACTGGTAAGTACACGTGGGTCTCGAGACTACCGATTAGATGGAATAATGGGGCACAGGAGTGGAGTCAGAGCCAGGCTGATGTAGAAAGTGTGTTGATGATGATTGGAATCAGGTGTGCCTCATCAGCCAGATCTGCTGAACATTGGTGAAAGATGCAGCTTTCACATTGTGAAACAGGGCACATTTGAAAATATTTTCTCTGGAAGTGAGTAGTAAAAATCTGGCACATGTACCCCATGATTGTCTGTTGAACTCATTATTTTTGCAGTTGCACACAAGATGATGTAAGATGCACATAAAATTCACTATCAATGTATCATTTATAGAGTAGTCAGTGGACTTGGTTGAGGTAGTGCTCTGAGTATTCTTGTTTAAGTAGCCTTGCCTGTTTGCATTGTCATGATCTGACCTCAGGTGCTGAGACTTATTCCCTCCTAACTAGTAGTAGTCCTACATACTGGCATAGATTCTTATATTAAAAATGGATTTTAGTAGCCATGCTCAGTGCACTTTTAGAAATGCTTCTCTCCTTCATTAGCAGCGGATCGACCAGCTTCTCCGTTCATTAAACGGCTACGTTTAATGAACGGAGAAGCTTTTGGGGGCTTGAGTACCGAACTACAGGGACTCTTCACTGAGCAGGGAAAATTTCAGATAGGATGCTATGCATAATAAACCAAAAACAAGTTCATGAAAACAGAACAAATCCACTAATTTGTCATGGTTCCCCTCTCTCTTTACTACCCCGTCTGACTGTTAAATTATTCATTACCTTCCATTCAACCAGTCCCCCCAACAGCCATCATGTCAATCTTCAGGCCTGCCGGTTGTATAGGGCTGCTGGAGCCCTCACTAATTTATCTGGAGTGTCAGGAGAAAGGTTTACTCTGTGTGTGTGTGTGTGTGCGTGAGTGAGTGAGTGAGTGAGTGAGTGAGTGAGCACATACATGTTTGTGTATATGGGTGCATGCGCATATCCAGTTGGTATAGTCCACCAAGACGTTCAGGTTTACAGGCTGGATAGGATCGATGGTTTTCATCATCTCCTGGGAAAACATTGGATTCTTCATGCCAAACTCTTTGGACAATGAGTCTTAGCTGGCAATCAGGGTTCCGAAGGTAGAGATACTGTGAGAGCCACAAGGAAGGGACCCTAGGGCTCTCAGTAGCGTCTTGCCTTTGTTAGTGGAGAACATCCTACATAGGATGTCAGAAGAAACACACTAGATCAAACACATTGTGACTACTTTATTTATGCTGAAAGTCAAAGTGATGTTTAAATGTGAAACCTCTCGTTATCCAAGTCCAAAGCAGATGAACATGCCACAATGCAAATTCCATGTATTAAAAAATACAATTAACAAAATGTGATTATTGACCTCCATAGAAAGGGTATTTTTATTTACAGTACACGTATGAAATATCTGTTATATTGATATCCATTTAGGATTTAGGAATCATGGGAATAGTAAAGTACTATTTTCATGCTATCATGGGTATTTTATTATCATTTTACAGCACAGGGTTGCACAATGAAATGTAAGTTGTGGCCAATCCAAACTACACATACATAAAACAAATATCATATACAAATATTTGAACCAGAGTAGAATGCAATAGAAATCAAATAAAACAATATATACAGTTACTTGTAAGGATGCATATATTTCTGTACATACATTATATACCTACACATGTATACACCCAGTAAGCTTTCTATTGCTCCACTTGCATGTCTGTGCCTCCTTTATCCCAAAATAAATGATCAACACCTTGGTTTTGCTGATGTTAAGCAGTAAGTTGTTCTCTGTGTTATGGTTGTTGACATTGGAATTTTTTTGTCAGTCACACAGCCATATAACTGTGGATTGTATTGCTGCTTGTCATGTCACTGTCGCATCAAATGCTTGCTCATGATGGGAACTGTTGTCGGGTCTCTTGACCTGCTCTGTATGTAAAGTGCCTTGAGATAACTTTTGTTGTGATTTGGCGCTATACAAATAAAATTGAATGATGAGGTTATGTGGCTTCTATTATTAAGGAAAGCAAATTCCTCTGTGTGTGTGTGTGTGTGTGTGTGTGTGTGTGTGTGTGTGTGTGTGTGTTGCTGCCATATGTAAATGTACTTGTCAGACATGCCTTGAGGTAACCATCTCAAATCAGACCACAAAGATGTAATCTGTAAAACTGAGGCTAATATAATCTAATATAATCTAAATAGATCAGACTCCCAACTCGATCATGTGTGGTGTGGAAGTGTTTGGTTTTGAAGTGGTTATTGTGGTGATATTTACGGCAGGATTAGACTGGACTTCAAGAACGGAGTCTTAAAGAGACAGGAGCTCAAAGAGTGCTTTTCAGAAAATGAAACAGGTGTTTTTTTTAGCATTAAAGCATGTAATTATATTCTACTTGAGGCCCCAAATAAAGTATGAAGCTGAACAATGAGCATAATATGTCAACTGTAATCAAAAAACAAATCGAATACAGCTGGCAACTAAAAAAATTGTGTCGGGCAGTAGGAAAACCAACACACAGCATCATGGTATTTTACACTAGTTGGATACTCCCTCTGCTTTCTCATGTTCAGCAAGCAGCAGCAAGCAATTAAGCAGTAAAACAACAGCTTGTAAGATTTTTTTTTTTTTTTTTTTAAACAACATAATTTAATTCAGATTAGGCTTACAGGCCTAATGGAGAAGATATGAAAAGGGTACAAATTACAAAACAAAATCAGAGTAACATCCAGCTCATTGGATTGTCAGTTTATCACTCCATATAGGCAAATCAAAAAAGTCTGCTTTCAATAAGGTAACAAAGCAGGAGAAAACATTTTGTTCAGCTGAACAAAGACGTCCCACAAACTGTTCAAACCATCATCAGTTTACATACCTCTCACTCTAAGTGGCACTGGTGCCTTCTGGGATGGACAGTGGGCAGTTTCATGACCAGTGTGGCTGCTTATGTGTCTGCCTTCCCTGGTGTGTACTCACGCTGTCTTTCACATCAAGTCATCTTCCAGGAATCTGGAAAATCCTTTTGGACTCTTCACTCGTCCACTAGTTCAAGCTGTGCAGTATTCAGGTAAACTCTTCTGCTGCAGCACAGTCAAGTGAAGTGAACATCCTCCATGCCATGCAACCAGTTTTCTTGGAAAGTGTATCCTTTTTTTTTTTTTTAGCTGCCTCTTTATGTGATTTCTTTTTTTTTCTAGTTTATTTTAATTTCTTCATGATTCTTTTCAATTATGCCCATTTATTTTATTCATTTTTTCTCTCTCGCTATACACTATAAGGCAAGACATAAGACAAAACAATATAAATTGTATTGACTGCACATTGGGGAGATTTCCTTGTTACAACAGCTAAAGAATCAAAAAGCAGAGGGAAAAGAGTGATTGAGTGATAATTAAAAAAGAAGCAAGATAACAAAAAAAAAACAAGACAGAAAAAATATACTGTATACTCCTTTTATTTATACACATAATACCCCCATGGATAATAGCACAGGATCATTGCACCCATGATTGTAATAAACAACTGGTAGCATTAAATGAAAACATAAAAAGTATGAAAAATATACTAGATATAAATTCCACATAAATTGGATTTCACAGGATACCAGCATGAATTGCACAGGATAGTTCCACAATTTAAAAATGAATCTGTGTACTGTAAATGTTATATAATATGTCAATAAGTACATATCATATGTATATTTTATAATATAATATAGTATGCATAACATGCTTAAATATGAATAAATATGATTGCTGTTCCCTGTTTTGTTTTTAAGTTGACTTCTCTGACCTCCTCAGCTCATCTTTGTACCCAGATGTAAAAGCCCTCTTCTTTTCATTCAGTATTCAACAAGGAACTAGCAATCTGAAAAAACTGATCAACACATTAAGCACTCTGCTGAAGAAAGGCAAGAGGTCAGTTGTCAGAAAAATGTAAGCATGGGTCATTTTATGTGTCTGAACAAACAAGCAACGCTGTGGCATCCCCATATGATCAGAGACGACATGGTGATAAATCACACATCGTGCTTTTCACTGAGATGTCAAGCAGCTCCTAATGTGAAATGAGAGTGCAGGCCAGTCAGCCTCCTAATAATGAATCATATAGAGTAATAAATGGAATTGCCTGTAAATGGATCAGCTTGCAGCATGATAACCAGTGCTAATTTATTCAACAGTAATGATCATCTACTGTGAAATTAGAACAGCGGGAGGGGAGACAGGGAGCCCAGACAGCACATCTGAGCATTCTCACTGATGATGTGATGTCCCCACTATCCCTGTCAGGATGAGGAGCTGGTGTGGAGCTTGGAGTTTGGGGGGACCAGAAGTCAGTGTTGTTGACAACAAGCCATGAAGGGTTACAGATAATTCAATCGGCTTTTTAGCTACACCTGTGCAATATCTGTCTATATCCTGTCTGTATTCTGAACCTCAACATATTGCAGGTTACCAAACTTGAACATATTTATGGCAGTGAGTGAATTGTTTCAAAACTATTGAGTATTGAAAAATGTCTTGTCATTCACCAAATTGCGATATCTGAAGAGTTCTCATTTCATCATCTTAAATTATCACCCACCGGGATGAAAGCCCAGGATCATCCTCTCCTCACCACTGCAGGGAGGGATGACCTGGTGATGGAGGCTGAGGTGGACAGCGTTTCTGATGGCAAGCATGGTGTTGCTTTCAGGTCAAAAAGTGAAAAAAGAGAGCGATGCACCCGAAGTTGACATGGTGGATGGTATGTTATATGAGTTTGGGCCTTGCCTCCTCCTTTCCTTGTGTTTCTTGTTGTTTTCCCTCCCTAGTGTGTCATGTCTGTCTCAGTGTGTCTCTGTGTTGCTGGGTGTTGTCTTCCTGGTCCCTCCTCCTGCCTGCCCATCTGATCTTCTACAGCTGCTGATCCTCCTCACTTGCACCTCATCTACAATCAAGCCACGCAGTATTAAACCTGGTTCAGACATCCAGACTCCGCCAGATCGTTCAGTCTCCATTGCGATACAATCGTCAAGGCCTTTTTCCTGAAACTACCTCTTTGTTCATCTGCTTTGTCAGCTTATTTTCCTGGACCCCTGCTTACCTGTTTTGCCTTTGCACCTCAGATTCTCCACACCAGCTCGACCACAACTCCTCTGCCTGCCCTGCCCAGCCGTGCCCATCCGTACCCATCCCCCTCTGCCTGACCACTCCAGCCAGGTCTTCAGCCTACCTTCATTTTTCCTATAATAAAACTGTTGAAACCATTCTGTTCCAGCTTGTGTCTGCTTTTGGGTCCTAATATAGAACTGCCTTAACATTTTTACAGTTCTTTAGATTTTTGTTAAAGTCCGTGATATACGTCTTTTTTTAGCCGAGTTATTCAGGTTGAGTAAAGTGCACATGATGGTTTTCTTTGAGAAGAACTCTACTGGACGATGCTTTGCAATTACCTGTGTCTAATGCTACCCTCTCCTGGATGAAGGAATCTTTTTTGCCCACAATGTTCTGGAGCCTCTTGATCCCAGAAACCCCCAAAGAGCTTCACCAAACCAAACCAACATCTGCATAGTCTGTATAATGAAATGTCAGGAGAGTAGCATTAATTCAGTGTAAACATTTCCTACTCCCTCTGACATGTCTATTATGTTCACTACTTTAGTACAGCCTGTTCACACGCTGACATTTGCAAATTACAAAAACAAATTGACGTATATCAATGGTTAATAAAAATGTTGCTATATAAAAAGTCAAAATATCACCAAAGTTACAATATTAGGACTCATCCTCTGGTGCTCTTGCGCTGACATCTCCTCCAAGACCTCAGGATCTGCAACAAGTACAGTATATACAGTGAGCCAAATAATGAGGTTGATCAGCCCAGGCAAACTATTGATAATCATTCTCCAAGAGGATTCCAGCTCACTGATGCAAATATCGTAGAATAGCCAGGACGGCTCCAGAGTCAGCACCCTGGATAGCAACCATGACAGAAGGCTTCAGGGCATGCTGATAGCAAATAACAATCCTGGGAGATGACCAGCAATGTACAATGTTTTCCATTTTTATGATCACACAGTGCCTGGAAAATCATTTACATATTGCCATTGAACGAGTATCAAAAACTGCCTGTAGATCACGCTTCTTAATCAGAGATCAAACACACAGATTGTGTGTGACAGAAAGGAGTCACAGGAAAAATAAGCAGCCCTGAAGAGACTCTGTAATGTGTGTTTGTAGTGTGCTGTGTGAGCTGACAATGTTGCTTTGATTTATAACCAACAAACAAGACATGTAAAACGCATCACTTCCTGTGTGCCTCGGGATCTTTTCCAAGCGATACCCACCAGTGGTAAAGCTTTCATGACTGGCCATATGTTAAATTGTTACTGTTATATAATCTCCTCATTAACAGCCTGAAATTAGATGTATAATTTAAGACCCACAATTTAACTCCTCCATTGGAAAGGACAGAGGAGACATGTGAATGAGTTAAAGATAAGATAAGATAAGATAAGATTTATTCGTCCCACAGTGGGGAAATTCACATGTCACAGCAGCACAGGGGATAGCAGCAGTTAAATATTAAGAACAAATAACAGTCTAAAAAGGAGGTATACACAAGTTTACATGACTTATTTACATTTTCGAGTATGGATATGAAATATAAAATATGAAATATAAAAATATATGACCAGTATATAATTTATGACCAGTAAATATACACAATGGGCCTAAACTGGGGTAAAAAATGACAGCTTAGATATGGAATATTAAATATTAAGTACTAAAATACAGAATATTGCACATTGACTTGGTCAAGTATTGCACAGTGAGTGGAAATTACATAAAGAACAATTATTGCACAAATGTACTGAGTGTACTGAAAAGCAGTATATGGTCCATGGCCTATTGGGAGCAGTGCTGGTTATACAGTCTAACAGCTGCAGGAAGGAAAGACCTGCGATATCGCTCCTTCACACACTTTGGGTGACGCAGTCTGTCGCTGAAGGAGCTCTCCAGAGCTGTTAAAGTGTCCTGCAGGGGGTGGGAGTCATTCCCCAACATGGATGACAGCTTGGCCATCATCCTCCTCTCTCCCACCACCTTCACTGGGTCCAGGGGGCAACCCAGCGATGAGCTGGGCCTGCAAGTAACTCCATAGAAAAGGGCTGATGTCACAACAGAGTCATAGAAGGTCTTCAGGAGCGCCCCTTGCACTCCAAAAGACCTCAGTCTCCTGAGCAGATAGAGTCTGCTCTGACCCTTGCTGTAAAGTGCAGCAGAGTTATGAGTCCAGTCCAGTCTGTTATTGAGGTGAACACCCAGGTACTTAGAAGATGTCACCATCTCAATGTCCATTCCCTGGATGTTCACTGGTGTTGGAGGGGATCCACCACCAGTTCTTTGGTTTTCCCCGCGTTGATCTGGAGGCGGTTCCGCTGGCACCAGTAGATAAAGTCCTGTGTGAGTTCCCTGTATTCCCTGTCATCCCCATCTGTGATGAGGCCGACGATGGCAGAGTCGTCAGAGAACTTCTGCAGGTGACAGGTTGGTGAGTTGTGTGAAAAGTCTGCAGTGTAGAGGGTGAAAAGGAACGGAGCCAGAACCATTCCCTGCGGGGCCCCCGTACTGCAGACAACCGTGTCAGACACACAGTCCCGTGTCCTCACATACTGTGGACGGTTGGTGAGGTGGTCCATAATCCGGGATGTGAGGTGCAGGCCCACCCCTGTGCTCCCCAGCTTGTCCCCCAGGAGTGCTGGCTGGATGGTGTTGAACGCACTGGAGAAATCAAAGAACATGATTCTCACAGTGCTCCCAGGCTTCTCCAGGTGAGAGAAGGCTCTGTGCTGGAGGAAAATGACGGCGTCAACCACCCCGATGCCAGGCTGGTAGGCGAACTGAAGTGGGTCCATCAATGAACCCACCAGGGGGCGGAGATGAGCAAGGACCAGCCGCTCCAGGGTCTTCATCAGATGAGATGTTAGAGCTGTAGCTGCTGAGGTCCTTGTGGTGCGGAGTCTTGGGGACAGGTAGTCTTTCACAGCTGTGGCATCCTCACCAACTTCAGGCTCAGGTTGAACATGTGCCCAACAACCCAGCTGGTCTTCAGGAGCCTGGAGCTGATGCTGTCCGGACCCGCGGCCTTCCTCGCCTTGATCTTCCGCAGCTGGTTTCTCACCTGGGATGTTGTCAGGGTCAGGTTGGAGCAGGGGGGCTGTGTGCTGGTGGGTGTGGGGGGGTGGGTTGAGCTGATGAGCCGAGCAGTGGGAGGTGGCTGTGAGCTGAGAGTCGCATGAGGGAAGGCGGGGGTGGAGCAGTCCACTCGAGGTGTTGATGAGGGTGCTTGCAGCAGGGAGGGCTGGGCCGGGGGAAGGGCAGATGGCTGATCAAATCTATTGAAGAATGAGTTCAGCTCATTAGCCCACTTCAGGTCCCCCGCAGCCTGGGAGTCCGGCTCCTTGTGCTCAGAGATGGTTTTCAGGGATGGTGTTGTGTTACAAACTGATGCAAGTGAGATTCAGCAGAGAGCTGTGATAAACGTTATTTTTGACATATCCTTCAATATCTCTGTCACAGTTATTTAATAACTCATTCTAAATGGTAAATGACTGGAATTGTAAAGCACTTTTGCCCAAAGTGCTTTACAATTTGCCTCTTATTCAGCCATTTACAGAGTCACACTGATGGTAGTGAGGCACTGTACAAGAAGCTAGCCTAACCACTAGTTCATTGTCTTGCCCAAGGACACTTCAACATAGTGGAGCTGAGAATTGACCCTCTAACCTTGTGACTGGAAGACACTGTGTGCGTGTGTGTGTGTGTGTGTGTGTGTGTGTTAAATGTTAATTTAACAATACAGAGCTCTATAGTGTGAATACTTCAACTGCATGTAACCCTAAAAATAGGTATGTGCAAACTGGAAAAAAAAATTACAAGCACAGTGTGTGAGTACACCCTACCAAGAGAATGTGAATGGAGGAGAGCAAAAGGTTAGTCAGTCTGGCAATACATGTACAACATAGATTACCGCTTGTCTGTAAATAAATGCTGCAGCCTCTCAAGACCAAGAAAGTTTCATCTTATGCAACAGTGCAGAGAGTTAGTCCCGAAGTAGGAATCTACTTCGACATTGACTTCGACCAGGTCATCACATTTTTTGCTCATGTACAGTAAACATAGCCTCGAGTACGGGTACTACTCAATATCGCAGTGCGAAACAAGCTGTCAGCTTTCCAGCTTTTCGCAAACAAAACAGGATAGATAAGGCAGGAATTCTACAGAAAAACAGTAGAACTAAGGTATTGCGTTATAGAACACATTGACAGATGAATATTTTCAACTATTTTATTGAAGGGCTTGGGCATGCACTGCATTTATAGCTTATTATGACCGCTCGCCCCTGATGTGGAGTGAGGAGTAGTAGTGACAAGATTGGTTCTTTTAAGTGACCCATTTCTTTCACCCATCACTAGTGAACCAACTCATAAACTCTCTTGGTTGGTCCGGTTTGCCAGCTGGGAGATGTGTGTGAGTGGTGAGTTTGCTGTGTTGCACAAGCTCTCTTCATTCATTAAGCCTAATAAATACAGAAATAACCAGCTCTGGTGAAGGCCAGAATCATATAAAGACAAACAGCCTTCATATTCTACTTTTCAGTCAAAATCTGCTACCCAGCCCGGCCTTTACTTCTCACTGCTGTGGGTGTGTGCTTGGTGCTACTGTGTTACCTGCAGGCTCTGTCACACAGATTCTCTAAGTCGGACATTGGCTCTTATGCACAACTACTCATGCACCATATGAAAGCAGGATTTTGAATTCACAAGCAAATTGAACTAACTCCTTCCTCTTTTACAGCTGTTAAAAAAAACAGTTGATCCTGAATCTGACATAGGACTAAGCCAAACTCCTGTGATGACTGCTGAAGCTCCTACCATTCACATTTGCTAGTTCACTTCAACTTTGTTTGCAGAAAACAGTCCTAAACTTACACCGCGTTAATCTTCAAGAAGTTCATAGTCAAACATAAAGAAAGTAAGTGACAAACACTGACTGGTCTATGACTGTCACATGTTGCTTTACATCATTTTGTCTCTCTGTCTTTCTTCTTAAAAACCACTGGTGTTACTCCATACAATTATTTGCTGTGCACTGGGCGACTCTTTCCTAATATTTAATCTCAAAGGAATATGATGCATAATCAAGAAAATGTCAGTGAACAGCAACAGAGTAGTGGATGTGCTGCATGGAGAATCAGGCTGGAGGACAGAGACTACGGCTGCAGCTGCAGTCTGACTGATGAAACAGGTAAGTCATCAGGACATATTCATATGCTGATAGAGAAAGGGCTCAGTTCATGACAAATTGCCTTCGGACCATACGTTATCTGGAAGCTATGGCTCTCACACAGTCTTATGGACAGAGATGTATACACTAACGCTTTTAAGGAAAGGGCCAAAACTTTAAATCGGTTAGGTTTTTGATTTCTTGCAGGGTCAGCAAGCCCACACCTCCAAACCTTTGATGTTAAATGACCATCCACTCACCTAAAATGGGAATCCTCCCAACGAAATGCCGTAATTGACTCATTTTTCACAAAGCGATTGAACAGAAAGGAGTTTCCTCCTGACAGGACGGCAGATCAAACCGAACCCCCAGCCAAGGACATCTGCAGCCGTCACCATAATTGTCACTGCCTTCACTGACTTATACATGAACAAAATGTTGTGTGGGCCATGGGTCCGTGTTGCAGGAGTGAGATAGAGCAGCGAGGCACATTGGAGGTCTTCTTGATTGTGATTGTTTTGTGTTGTTCGAGTCTTTTCCAGCCCACACAGACAAACTCAAGAAACAAAACAGCCGAGGTTGCTTTTTGTATGAATATACAAGGGGCTCCTTGCTTTGATCCACATCTCACAATTCAGTTGCTGTGTATGGCTGGAGGAGGTCATTTCTGTTGTTATGGTTATTCACAAGTGTATCTGAAATCACACAGTGTTTTATACACATTTTGGTGGGGCTATTTGCTCCATGTACTCCAGAGATGATAATAAGGTGCAATATATTTTTCCCTATTTAAAGGCTTGGGGGCAGTGCAACAACACACAACCTTGTATGACATATTATGACCCCATGAAGCTCTTATGGTGAACCTGCTAGCAAAAAGTTGTTTGCCGACACATCTACAGTGCAGCATTATCAGTCATTATATATTCATATTAGATATACACTGTAGTTTCAATGTGCACAAACCTTGCATATTCAGAATAAAAAGAACAAAGCAGACTGTTGCAGGGAGTGTAACCTGACAGGGAAGCCTGTGGCGAGCAATGCAGTTCCTTGAACCAGAATTGCCAGCAGCTACTTTAACTAATGACCCTTGGGCCCTGGGAGAGTGGATGTCCACCCGATGAGCTGTGCTACTACAGGGGGTCTGCTGGGAATCCTCGGCTCAGCAGTTCAGAGCAGGATCATCTCCGTAGCTCCAGTGTAGCCAATAGCATTCAGCAGGAAATCTTAGCCATGTGAGTTCATTTTTTCCACCATGCCCTTCTCCTAATTACTTCAATTTGAGCAATCATTAATCTTGTTGATGTTTTTTTCTTTATCATTCGTCAAGGTGGAGTGGATTTCACTACATCATACGTACTGATTTGCACATCTCGTGAGAAAGCTTGTCATATGTCCTTCTGTGCAAGGCCTAACAATGCTGCTGTGGTGAAAGAGGCATCACTGAATATGTACACTGAACTGGTGGCAGCTTCTATGATAGAAAATGACATTGTCTCTGTCACCCGGAGGGGGGTGCTTTCTCCCGATACTGTCCGAGAATGGGAACATGATGAATGAAGACTGCAACAGCAAGGAATACCGAATTAGCAAATAGTCTGCATATGAATATATTAATAGATTTACAGTGGACATGCTCGTATTTCCAAGAAATTTCTTTGACCTTCCACTCTCTTCTTTTATAGTCAGCCTCACATTGAACTACATTATTAATTATTCGAAAGCATAAAAAAGGCAAGCAATAGCTTCTGTGGGGTTAATTATGCACAAAGCATTCAGGCTGCATCAGCTCTCATAGACGAGGGACTGTGAGCTGGTACGAGCTTTTTATGCAACTACTGTTTATATTCATAAGAAATATTGTAAAAATGGTGTTATATATGTTCTTTCATAAGACTTTCTGAAATGCACAATCTCTGATGGTGCATATCATATACTGTATATGGAACATTATCATACTGAAAACAGCATGACACATAGCTGTTGCCATATTTGCAGTGTTACAGCATTTAGATTCATGTTCCATCCCAACATCTTATATGGTTTTCAGGTGGTGAAAACTAGGATTTTTTTAGAGTTACTGCAACTGGAAGTCAGCTTCTTTTAGGTTTCATATTTTCTGTGCATGCTTAGATTTATAGTATAGTTCATATCTGATAAAAAAAGAATTCTTGTGTTTCAGATATATCAGATAGCATGCTCCTGTCTGTTGTGTGACCTTGGCTCCTGAGGGTTTCTCGCAATTACCACTAGGTTCAGCAGGGAGCACATCGGACCTCACCCAAGGGCAGACCGCAACACATTCAGATCCCTGAGGTATGCACATGCATCAGGTAAGTGACGCCATTACCAAGTACAGGGGTGGGAGTGATGGAGGTAGAAATCAATCAGCACAGCTGGGAACAGCAGCGTGAGGCAAACAGAACCAGCAGCAGTGGTGTAGTGATCAGGAGGAAGAGGATGTTGTTAAATGAGCATTAATGATTGTGGTTGATTAAGTGCTATGCCAAAACTTACATAATGTTTCATTTTAGTGACTCAGGGTAAACAGATGAGTGTATATCCAAGAAAACAGGAACATAGTAATTGCGTATTTGGTTAAAACCAAGTTCAAACTGTAACAAATGAAATGAAAAAAATTGTGTGTCATAAAAACCTTTGAAAACAGTCGGTAAAGTGTGCCACAAAGAGACTGCCAGCTCACTAAAGAGAAAGCATTATTCCCCTCCCATTCTAAATTATAGATTAGGAGGGCTAGCTTAGCTTAGCAGAGCAGTAAAGTGCATTTTTGGTGTGATTATGTTCCAATCAAAGGACATAAATGTAGATGAAAAAAAAGATGAATTTATTATATTGAATTTTTGTTTTTGTTTTTTTTCCCTAAAGAAATCCTACTGGACAAGCAATCTGACAAAATATATATATATATATATATATATATATATATATATATACATGCATGTCATGAAGATCCAAAGGTAAATAATAGCATCTGCTTTTTTCTTATCTTAGCTATTGCATGTTCAGGAGTTGGATATTTAAGAGGAACTCACTACATTTGATGAATGTAAGTAAGACAATAGGAATATTAACTTCCTTTTTGCAATGCTGACGCCTTGAGCTGATTGCAAGTTTCATAACACGTGAAAGCCAAAACCTACAACCTAAATATCACACATGCATACTCACAGTATGCACAAACATTGTGGTTCATCTCTGTCATTACACAAATAGCAAAACACCATAAGCTTACGATACAGCCTATACAATGGAAACCTTACTGGTGCAAAATTACACGTCTGAGCTAAAATTAAATAATAGGCTAAATATAGAGGAACAAAAGGAATGTGGTTTTTCATTTAATAGTAGGAATTCTCATATTTTTAAGTTTCCTAGTTACATATCCTTTTGTCCATATCCTAACGTTGACTGATATAAGTACTGTGTATTTGCCTGAGTGCAGTTCATTTGTCCCTCAGGGTTGATTGACACGACACGATTTCTTCAACTAATTAAGCAGCTATTGTAACGTCTTTGTGTAGATCAAGGAGCTGGGAGACAACCCTGAAGCATAACTGCGAGTGGAGTTTTCGCCCCTGATCTCCCACCATATGTGTGGGTTGACTTAATTGAATCAACATCAAATCAAAATCTTGCAGTGTGCGTCGCCCCTAACCTGTTGTCTGAGTGTGTAGAGGTCAGATGGAGCACAACAGATGGAGCTCCTGGGGGTGTGGGTTTCCTTTTAATTACTTTGCCTCAATAAGCAATTTACATTTGATAAGGTGGCTTACAAGGCCCACCAATTAATTCTCACAAATCCTTTTTAATTAATGGGAAGTGGAATTCAGGGCACATGGAGGAAATTGATTTATAGCACCTACAACACAAAGTGTTTAACCTCAAAAGCTATGAGGAGATACAGCCTAACTTTCAGTGGCGTCTTCCCGTCTATTCATTGATCTAATAGTCAGCCAAAGTTAGACTAAGCTACCAAGGAGCCCTGGGGAAAAAACGGGCTGGTGAGCCCTGATTCACCCCTCTAGGTGCACGTCTTGAACTCCCAGAAAAATACCTTGGAAAATGATTGTTTTGTGAAAATTTTTGGTAATATCCTAAATCCAAATTTCTTTAGGATTCAGGATTCTCTGACTAAACAAAGCTGAATTTGAAATTTCTGAAATAGCACCAAGAGCTGGGGTGTCCAAACTTTTTTCTAAGAGGGCCAAATTTGATAATGTAGAACTGCCTAAGGGCCATTGGTCCCTCCTGACATTTTTTGTAAATGTTCCATACAAGTTAACTGTTTTATAACAAAACACTGCAATTGTCATGTCTTTAAATGGGAATGTAACCAAATAATTTTAAACATGATTTATTAAAGGTAATGAAATGTTGTCTGTTTGTGTCACATATACAGGTACATAAGAACAACAACAGTTTTCTTATTCAAAAGTGCAATACATCAGGATGCTTGAAGTCCAAGTGCATATATGTATAACTGTGGTTTTGACTTTTAAGTCTAACTAACAGATGTTCCATTTGAAAAAGCTTGCCAACAGTCATGTGTCATGAATGTCATGTGATCAAGAAACAGGTAATTTGCTAGTACTAATAAGAAGGGTGACACTGAGATCTGGACTGCAGAGTACAGGCCAGGTCTGGTTTGAAAGCAGTGGCTGAGATGTGTGAAATATCAGGTGGGTCGAGGACACTTAATCTGGACCTCAAGCGGTTCTTGTTTAAGTTCATAACAGAGAATGTCACACAAATATGTGGAGCCAAACAAGCTCAGCATTTTCTTTGCAAATGTTGACATGTCTGGAAACCTGCCTTTATCCATCTGCTGTAAAAGTTTACAAGAGAAAGCTGCTGGTGTCTGCGGTGTCACTCACACAAAGAACCTACAAATGAATTATACAGTGGAGTTTAATAGCGTTGCCTCCTTCTTTGCTGACTTTGTCACAGATCAGTGAGGATAATCAACTTTGTCCAACAGCCACGCCATCGGTAATAATCTTTGCTCCATGACAGTTTCATATCATCATCAACAGCTGAACCAACAGAGGCAAAAAAATCAATTCTGCTTGTTGGGCCTTCAAGATTTTGGAGGTCAAGCAGCTCCTCTGTTATGTTCATGTTCTCGTCAACTCCTCTTGAAAAAAGCTGTAACTGAGTTGTGTCAGACACATCTGTGCTTTTATGGCACGCTATCGGACAAAAAAGTAAATCCACCCCCTTGTCGCACATTTGTCTCTTAATATCTGATATGTCTTCTCCATGCCACAGTGTTAGGAGCCAGGCAAACATTAGCAAACTGTTGCTTCTTCTCAGGGCAAATATTCTCCAGCATTTTTAAGGCACAGTCTTTAATAAACTCACCCTTCGTAAAAAGTTTGTCATTATTAGCGATTAGCATTGCCACTTCGTAGCTAACTTTGGTGGCATTTTCATTGGACTCAAGGGCTCGTGTGAAGATCTGCTGTTGTGAAGCAAAGACAGCTTCCAGGTGCTTCGTCACATGTATTAGCATGTCTTGTCCGGTAGTGCCTCTTTACATTGAATTCCTTATTCACAGTAACGGTCTCTTGGCAAATTAAACAAACACAATTGTTTCATTTTTCTGTGAAAAAATACTGCAATGTCCACTTGTGTTGGAAGTGACGACCCTCGCTGTCAACTTTCCTCTTTTTATCTACAGTCGCCAGCTCAGACATTAGCTGGAAGGGGTCACAGCATAGGTCACACAGCCAGACAGAGCTGGAAAGTGCTGCTGCCACCATGCAGTGAAAGGAGAAATTGCATTTTGAACCTGTATGAGTTACATACTCTGTGTGATAGTACTGGCGGGTCATAAACAATACATTTTAAAACGGAAGCTGCGGGCTGGGCAAAATTTGACCAGCCGTAATTGGCTCCCGAGCCGGACTTTGGACATGTCTGACAAAGAGCAAACTACCACTAAGCTCAATACAATGAGGTGAGTACATTTTCTGTGGCTACCTGGAAATAAAAGCCCTAGGATTTACTGATTGAATGCTTTTATAATAACATGAAGCAGAATGAGGAAGCATTTGGCTTACACTGGCAATTACATACAATTCAGAATTTCATGCAATTATTATTATCATAATTATACTGAATGGCAAATGCTGAAAAATGCCAGTCATGAATAGTATCAAAAATGCTTCAGTGAGGAGTTTAAGAAATATGACTTCCCATCCTGTGAAATTTCCCGGAGGGGACATCCCAATGGGATCAATAAAGTGTATCGTATTGTATTTCAATTGATACTGTGCTTCAGTATTGCATATTCACATAACAATTAGTCCTAGGTCAACATGCCCTGGGTTCACTGACACATCCCAAGTCAAGTTAAAATTGGAGATCAATAACTCCAGAGTCCAGTCCTAAATCAAGGCCAACGGGTCCTGAGTCAATATCAAGTCAAATCAGTCAAGTAGCAAATCTTACATCAACACCAACTGCTCCTGAGTCAAATCTCAAGCCAAGTTCAACACATCCTGTGTCCACAACCAAATCAATAAGTCCCTAGTCCAGTCCCAACAGACAACATTTTTCACTGACTGTGCTGATATTATGACGAATAGATAATTGCAATAGAAGAGTTTAGTGGGACTTGGATTTGGTTTGGGTGTTGTTTTTTTTTGTTTGTTTGATTTTTGACAATTTCTGTGCCAAACAAATGCAGGCATAGAGAGAATAATGAAAGCTATCTGCATATGGTTGGTTTTGTTTGCATGTTTTTCAGAAGGTCAGGAAGCAAGTAGGGGGACCCCTCCACCCCATCCCATACACACACACCCTGCCCTCCCTTTGGAGTTATCTCTTACTCTGTGGATTGATGAGTTTTCTTCAGCCTGGTTGGCCAAGTGTAAAATCCCGTGTAATACATTCCTTTTTAATTTGGTTCGCCACCAGTCGCTGCATACCAATGCAGTCTTTCAAGGCTTGCATGTAGGCGGCTCTTAGTCCTTTTCTGCTTCATAAATCCCTCCCAGTCTGCTGACTAACACCCCATATCAGCATTTGACTCAAATTTAGATTGTTCTATCAAGTCATTTCTCCGCTCCTGTGTGTATGTGTGTGCATGTGTGTGTTTAGGTTACATTGTGTTTGGTCAGGTCTCAACCTATCAACAGTGATCAATTATCCTTGTTAAATTATAAAACTATTTAAATATTACTACGTGTCCAGTGCATCTTTTGGTCATTTAGTTTTCCTTTCAGAAAGAGGTGCTGAAGAACAATAAATGAGATGTTATTTGATTTTCATTTTAAAATGAAAAAAGAGAACTAAATTGAAACACAAGGCATGCATTTATTTTTCATGGTTTAAAAGGGAATAATACAAATTTAAAAATGGCTTGATTTTTCTACTTTGAGTAACAGAAATAAAATAACCAGAAAACAGAAACAAGAAAAGCCTGTTTGTTTCATATTCTGACACCAGATGTGTTAATTTCAGACAACAGTGCCAGATATAGATATATGTTGATTAGGCCAAGGCTCAAATGGCTTTTGAACAATGCTCTGATATGATTTCAGACATGGCAAAACAATGATTGTCATCTTCATGTGCATATCATCGAATGTTGGGGTGCAAGAGCACTGGTTGAAATGTGAGGAGTTTTTTCTTTGAAAATGACTGAGGCTTGATGGGACTTTCTGATGCACAGTTGGAGTTAGTGGTGGCAAAAGCTGAAGTATGAACCTGAATGTTGGTGTGTGTGAGTGACACAGTGGGCCATTTGCAGACATCATTCTCTATTCATTGACCTTAAACCCATGTATTCATTTTAAATATGTTTTTCTGATGGAGTTGGGGTGAAAAGAGAGGCTGCAGATGACATAATAAGATGTATTGCTCCTGATTAAATTACAGAGAATGAAATAGTTGTATATATTGCATACACATGTCTGAGTGGTGCATCCTCAGTAGAATACCAGCTGAACACTTACATTGTTATGAACCACATTAGACTGAGAATAACTGACTTGGAATGGTTACATTTGTAAACTTTTGCAGAAATCAAAATGGACATATTCATCATCAGCCTGCAATACTTGCCTATGGCATGTTGAACCAGGTGTGAGTAGATTATAGCACAGAATTTAATTTGACTCTCCTCATGCAGGAGCTGCTTTCATCTCATGGCCATAATCAAGAGAGGAGGCCTTTTTTTACAGACTGTGTTTCAGTAGTTTTTGTGTTTGCATCAGCAGCACACTGTTTTCTTAACTATTACTATGCTTTCCAACTTTTTGGTTTAAGATGTCTTTCAGCATAACATTAGCTCTGGAGCAAAGAACACATTTCTTTTAGTCTGGTTGCAGCTTAACACATCTATTCAAACTTTATATTCTAGTTATGGCAGACACCCTTTGCACATTTAAGAGTAGGCTTAAAACCTTCATCTTTGACAAAACTTATAGTTAGGGTTGGTCCAGCTGAGCCCTGAGCCATCCCTTAGTTTTGCTGCTATAGGCCTAGACTGCTGGGGGACTTCCCACGATTTACTGTGGTTCACTCTCCTTCTCTCTCTCCTCCACCTGTATCCATTCATGACCCACCAATGTACTAATGCAACTTCTTCCCTCTCTCCTAGTTTTGCTTTCTTCTCTCCTGTCGCTTTCCGCAGGTTCTTGTGTCACTGGATCTGCAGAGTCCGGACCCATGTTTACAAGCCTCTGACTGCCAATGTGTCTCCGTTCAATACTGTTGTTCGCTATCGACACGCCTATGGATTGTATTGCTGCTGCTTGTCATATCCCCCCCCCCCCTTCTCTCTCTCTCTCTCTGTCCCTCTCTGTCTGTCTGTTTCTGTCTCAACCTAACCAGTCACGGCAGATGGTGCTGATCACTGAGCCTGGTTCTGTCTGAGGTTTCTGCCTGTTAAAAGGAAGTTTTTCCTCGCCACTGTCGCATCAAATGCTTGCTCATGATGGGAACTTTTGGGTCTCTATATGTTATCGGGTCTCTTTACCTGCTCTGAATGTAAAGTGCCTTGAGATAACTTTTGTTGTGATTTGGCGCTATACAAATAAAATTGAATTGAAATTATGTGAGCAGGATTGTGTTTTATGTTATAGTCCATTTGTAAAAACGGTCCTTATGCCAGTGGTGGTTCTAGACTGATTTTACTGAGGGGGCCTGGCTGGGGCCAGGGCTTTTGTCAGAGGGGCACATTGAACCTGTCATAGTTATGCTAGTCAGGCCTCTGTTTTGTGTTAGTTTTTCAGTAAGCCATAGTTTTGTTCTGTTCATTTCTGCCTGACATGTTTTTTGTTCTGCTCTGGTGGTGTCTTGGTTCTCTGTCTTGGTACTCTGTCTTGGTTTTCTGCCTTGGTTTCTGTCTTTGTTTTGGTTCAGTCAGTTTGGTACAAATTCATGTCTTTATTTCTTTCAGTCATGTCATAGTCTAGTCTTGTCCTGTTAGTCTTGTCATGTGTTGTCTTGTCTTGTCTTGTTTTAGTTCTGTCACTATTCACCTGCCACAGATTTTCACCTCTGGTCTCTGTATTTGTCCACTCCCCCCGCCTCTACCTCACTTCTCCTACCAGCCCCTCCCATCTCATCTCATCACCTGTGTTCCCAGCTGCAGTCTATCACCCATCAGGACTCTATAAAAGCCAGTTCATTTCAGTTTGCCCTTGCTGGATTGTTGTTTGTTCATTGTGGTACTTGTTCATAGTTGTGTTTCCCCTTGTTCTTCATGTTCTTGCCATTTGTTCTTTTTGATCTGGTTATCTTGTTCCTTGAAGTTTGGATTTTGACCTGCTGGACCTGACACTGCCGTGAGTTTTTGTTTGTTGAGATTTCTTTTTGCTCCCATTAAATTACTTGTCCCAAACATTGGTTTTGTGTGATGCGTTTGAGTCCTATCCCAGTCTTTATAACAGAACCTGAGGCAAAAAAGACAAAGATTGGAAATTTGATTTGATTATTTTCATAAAACTAGTGTGATTTTACAGAGTGGATTGACTGGAGAAAATAATCAGCAGATGAATTAATAATGAAAATCACTGTTAGGTGCAGCCTTGGTTCAGTTGCTCAGTCCAAAATTACATTGGCTGCCCTAGTATTACAGCAACTATATTCTTCAGTTTTGGCAGTTTCTGGCAACGCGATCAACCAACACAATACAATATTTTTCATTGCGTTAATCGTTTCTTGCTTCTGACCACTGTTTTCCGTGGTGCAGCGCACAAAAGGATCCGACTAGAATGTTGAGCCATGCGCATTAATTCTGCCTTTTGCACCCCACCCCCCCAAACTTCCAGTTGAGAATCAGTTTTCAGAGAAATATTCAGACATTTTAGGCATGTTCTCTAGAGCAGTGAACAATCACTTGGCTCAATACAATCTCATGACCATAACTCAGTGCAATGTGTGAAAAGCGATGTTCTCTATTTTCACAGAATATGAATGTAAAGAAAAATTGGTGCCAGTGGGTGTTCAATCACTACAACAGTGTCAGTAAGGACAGAGGTCAAAATTGTAACTTCTTTCATTGCCATTTATGCTGAACACCAATATGACATCATCCAGCCCAAACATGTAAATAAATTCACATCTCTAATACAAGAACTTTGACCCAATTTTTTCGATAAAACAAACTCAAGTACAACATGTTTGAGTATTTCTGAGAACAGAAAATGTCTCTGACAGACCATTAACTTCAAATATGTTGTTGCCTGCGGTGTTCCCTCTACATTGTGCACAGTGCACAGAGGTGTCCTGCCACTGTTCCACATGTTTGCAGCCAATAATGCTTTGACGGCACTGTGAGAAGACTGGCTTCTGGATGAACGCTAAAGAAAAATGAGAAAAACTAGTCATTCTCTGCATGTGTGTACCCAGCTGTTCAAAAAGTCTTCTGGATGTGTTGGATGATATTTTTTTCTTCTTATTCAACTTCAGTGTTTTTAAAAAAAATGTTATTGTATCATTACACCATAGGCTGTTACACAAAGGTTTGCATTGAAACAATTATAGTAGATGAGACACAGCTGACCTTGGTTAGATAATATAGAAATGTATTTGGAAATTTTACATTCTGGCACACATCAAATCCAATCCAATCCAAATTTTTTTCTTCACATGTGGGACAATTACTATTTATGCATACTGACTCATGAAGAACACAACAGGAGGCTTGCTTGATGGTCTGCGAGGATGACACTCTGAGTGGCAGCCATATAGGTGAGCCCTCTGATTGCTGCAGTGACATCTGGTTGGCTCTGTGATGCCAGTACAAACTCTTTAGTTTCCTCAGTGACCTCTTCAAAGCCTACAGCATCTTCATCATACACGGAAAAACCATAATTGATATATAGTGGTTTTAGCAGTTTTGATAGTGGTGGTGTGGTGGAAGCCTAGCTTTCTATGAACAATTAGAAATGTGGAATGAAACAACTTGGTCACAAAAGCAAACATTTACAAATGTAACTTAACCAAGTGTTACAGCCTCTACTCTGTCCACCCCTGTTGTGTGTATATTTATCTATACTCCTGATCCAGCTACTTCACCTCCTATGGATTGATTGGTGTGGCCTGGAGCAGCGGGCCAATCACAGCTGGCCAATTAACAACTTCACTCTACAAAAGCTCTGCAAGCCTGTCAGTCATGATGACTGACTGATGGTGGCAACTCGTCTCTGTGCTGGAGAGTTCCACCCCTTAATTAGAGACCTTGAGTACTAGTTTTGCCCTGTGTTTTGTGACCCTTGTTTTGGAAAGCTCTTGTTTTTGGTTAACCTGTTGAAGTGCGGTCAGGTTTTAGATTTTAAAACTGACTGACTCTGCTTACCTGTTTTTCCTCACACAGATCAATCATTGTATTAGCCACACTAGGTGCGGGAGAGCTGTTCCTGCTGTTGTTTGGCTTGAGGTTAGTTAGATAGCTAGAATTTGTTTTCTTTTACTTTGGTTTACTGAGAAATTAGTAGCTCTTAGAGAGTCCTCCTTTTGTTATATTCTGTTTTTGATTTGAACAGCACCCGTCGGCCCTCTTCCTTGGTTTGTGTAATTTGTTAATCACAATTCCTTATTTAAGTTACATTAAACTACGTTACCCTTAACCCATCTGGGGTTTTTGTGTTGCTTCCCTATCCCTGTCGAGCTGGATTGTAACACCAAGTCAGGGCTGCTTCTTAAGAAAATTTTTTATTCGAAACAAGACATTTGTTTCACACACAACAAAACAGCATGGAGAGTGGGTGCAAACTCAGTGTCCATCCCTGACTATGAGAACATGTCAACATTTTTTAAGTTGAAAGGCTCTCAGATAGTTTGGTGAGGAAGCTGGTATCCCGGTGGCCTGCCAAGGTGTTAGTGTATCGGAAACCTTGAGACCAAATAAATCTGTTTCAAACATTATAGAAGCCACTGTACAGTATGGCCAAAGGGTAGGTTAGCAGGTGCTGCTTCAAATAACAACAAAAACGTTCTCTTAATGGTGTGAACAAAAAGGGTAATGCTAAGTTTAAGTAAAAGCCATAATGCATTTTAATGTTTTGACAAATAAGAGATATGCTTGTGATGAACCTTGTTCTCCTCCTTTTATCTCCCACAACTCTAGGGAGTCCCCTTCTCATACAGCAAGAATATTTCATTGACCCTTTGCAAACCAGGAAAAAGCGTCACAGCTGAAGTGGTTGATTAGGTCGTGAGTAATCATGTGCAATCTAATTTTGAATTTTTCCAATGGCACCTTACACTTTGATGATCCGATGAAGGGTAGCCTCACATTCTACAAAGAGGACCACCATTGCCATTCTGCTGTGACTCGACCTCCACCAACCAACTCAGGTTGCACTGCAGGGTGCACTGATCTGAAAGAATATCATTATAATAACTGCTGTGACACAGAGCATTCATAATCCTGGTAATAGCTATGTTTTTGTATATGAACAATCACTAGAAAATGCTCTCAGTAGAGCACAGACCTCCCCAAATGAGCTAGATCCATGGATGTATTGTATAATTAGAATTGGACACAGCATTGGAGTGGTGCATGGAGCCAAAATAGCCACTTCCCACTGTAAAGAAATTACCCCGATGAATGTGTGCATGAATGCATGTGGTGCCCATAAAGCATCTGCACAAAACCATTTTTAAAAGATCCTGGTCTCTTTTTGGCCATGAAAAAGAAAAGCAATTTGTATTTGGGTGTTTTGTATGTTTTTAAATACGCTCTTTCTGAAAGGAAAATCAAATGACTAAAGACATAGCACATGGACCCTCAGCAAAATATTTAGTGGTTTATGTACAGATGTGTTACTTTAATTCTCTTTATGATTTGGTTCATGCATGTATGTGTGTGTATGTGTGTATGTATATGTGCTGAATAAATAAATGGGACTGTGTGCTTGACATGTGAAAAAAAGTTTGATTTAAAATATTCTCTCTTTTATACCCGAAAGCAAGATTAAGTAAGCAGCCACTGTAGCCACATATGGCATTTAAAGGATAGCACAGTCATTTTCACTTAGTCTCCTTGGATTCTCTTGAGTCAGTTCAATAAATATATCATCAGAGTATCCTGACTGAGTGCAAATGGAATGAGACCAGAGGCAGTAAAGAACAATCATGTGTCCTGGTGTGGCACGGTGCACTGTCCTTTTATTCCCGGTCTTACCAAAGTATTACAGGACTGATCATTTTTCAGGCTCATCTGGCTCATTCACAAACACTGGCAACTTCATATCAGGGTCGTGCAGAGTGAGTCTCCCTCTGTGTCAACTGGAAACTTGAAACATGGAGTAAATACGTGCGTTCAGTATCTGAACCTTCAGAAGGTGTTAACCCTACAGCCAAGACTTGCGCCCTGGAGCTATCCAAAAGTGACTTAAATTAGCCCTTGGTTCTTCTGCCGAAACGTGGTTTAGTGCCTTGGTTCTTGGTTCCCAGGGAAGGATCCTGCCTGGTGTTGATATTATACTGCCTGGACTTGGTAATGCCAAATGACTATGGATATTAATTCACTGCAGGTAATTTTCCTCTGCCTTTCATAAGCAGAAAACCCTCACTTTGATAAAGTGTTAGAGGTTTGAGGTTAATTCAAACTGCAGTCAGCACAGATTGCCATTGATTTCATCTTTCTTTCTTTCTTCTTCAGTGTGGCAGTTTCCCAGTGTGTAGGATTTACTTTGCTTCATTTTGTTTGACTTCATTTCACTCATGGATAGATCTTGAGATACAGGTCATAGGTGTCTCAAAGGCCTGTGCAGGTGCACGCACACAGCCAGCTGCACAATAAAATAAATTAGCCAATATCACATGACCACACAGTTGCACTGTGCATACTTTCTTCTCTTTTGGCATAAACAGAAAGCTCAAGTCAGTGTCTAGGTTATGTTTCAGAATTTTAGCGTATTTTGGGCCTCTATTCTCATCATGAATAACTGAGGCTCAGAAAGGTGCAGAAGAACATAGGAGTCATGACAAATGACTCCCAAAGGGTGATGTACAACCACAGGCTGAAATTCTACCCGAACATCATTTCACAGGTTTAAAATGTTCTTGACCTTATCTGAGTCCAAGGTGACACTAATCCAACTAATTAGTCAAATAAAATTCATTCATAGGGCACATTTAAAAAAAACAAAACAAAACTGTGCTTTACAGTGAAATTTAACATAAAACGAGTATAATTAAATTATGTTATTGTTATATAATAAAATTTTTATATTAATAATTAAACTTAATCAAATGTAACTGTATAATGGTGGGTTGTAGAGATTTAAAAGTGGCAATAGATGGGGATGATCTGACAGATATGTAAGCTGATGCCTGCAGGAACATGTTGTCTCTCTTTTCGGTACAAGTAAGGAGACTTGCTGCTTCATTTTACCAAGCTGGGAGAATCTGGGGAGGACTGTCTGACTCCCGCAGCACTCAGGATGTATGACGGTCTCCAAATCTCTGAAAGAAAGAAATAGTTACATTTCAACCTGCATCCCAGTCAGCTAGCCTCTGGCCTGCTGCTGTGGAGGAAACGTTGTGGAGGTTCCTCTGCCCAGCATCACTGTCGGTTCTTGAGGTTGAAAGCCCTGCTTTTCCTGAGTCTGTTGCTTGGTTGGTCAATGCCTCTCCTGCTGGGCTGGCCAATGCTCAACCTGTTCCTGAGCCCCTTCCTGAGTCTGAGTCAGCAGATGTCTTCAGTTCCTGGGTTCCTGTTTCCCTGTGTCCACCAGCTCACCTGCCAGTCTCCCCATCACCACCAGTCCAGCAGCCTTTAGCTCTGTTGCTGGCCTCCAGTCTGACCCTAAGATTGAGCCGAAGTTAGTGGGTATGGTCAGATCTAGCTTTGCTCTTGAGTCTTAGTGCTGCACACCAACAACAGCACGCAGCCGCTTGACTGTTTTTGAACATGAACGTCCTATCAGATCACAGTTCTCCACGTCTATATTTCTTCTCGCTGTCTCTTGTGTCTCTGGGGCAAAGTTATCTGGTTTCATTGCTAGTTCAGGGGAGGTGTTATGTTGCGGTGTGTGTGTGTGTGTGTGTGTGTGTGTCGGGTTATTAGTCATTATAGCTGCACAACTGTCCACAATCTCCTTGACCTGACTCTTCTTAATTTTTTGTGCTTGAGGGAGAGAGATGGTGTAGTTCGGCCAGACAGGAGGATAAGGTAGAAGGAAATGCTTTTAATCTGAAAGAAACATCTGGGTACCGAGGCAGGCCGGGACACGCTCCTACAGCACTTCTTTTTTTCTCTTGCTCATTTGTCAGGCTCCTTCACAGCTTCATGCATAAACACACTCTATCACACACACACAAACAGACGTCTTCATTTGCTTGCCTTCATAAGGGTGTGTGTGGAATGAAGGTTGTTGCTGAGTGTGCAGTTTTCTCTGCTGTGCCACCCCGCCTGTTGGCAGAGGCCACTGTAGCCTGAAGAATTTGTCTTCATTTTAAGGCCCCCCAAGTCACTCTGACACGCACCAGACACAGAAACACTAGAGCAGTCCTGCCTGGTTGAATAGAGCAGCCTAGATAAATCACATTATGGCGCTGTGTATGTATCTGTGGTTACATTTTACCAGTCTATGGGTATTTCTATCGTGACTGCTCATTTAAAAACAAATGGTGTAATAAAATCATGGCTGTTAAAGTTTCTCTCTTGACATTGATTAAACCCCTTTAAATTCATTTGTGTTCATCAAAATTTCATATGTAGAATTTGTAACTCTACACCTTCAGGTAGTATGTACAGATCTGAAGAGAACAGTTTCCACCTCAATCTGTATTCAGCCTTCTGCTGATCGCCTGCAGCTTCAGCTCGACTCATCAAGTACACAAATCTCATTTAATTGAGCAGCTTAGCCACCTGACAAACTGTTTTGAGTAACTTTTGCTGTAACTTTCTTTGTCAACATCCCTAATCCATATAAAACGTCCTGTCAGCATTTGACGTGAATCATCTTGTATCTTGACAGACTAATATTGGATAATATTATCTTTGCTGGATAACGCTGCAAGTTTGTTTGGACACAGAGGATAAAACACATGAAAAAAAACCACCTACTGATTCACCAGAGTGTTGGCTCGTATTCACTGTGCTCAGCATAAATGGATGGTAACTTGATAATCCATGAAGACAAAACAAAAAACTTCACTGCCATTGTTTTAAAAGGATTGAAACTTGCAAAATATTGATATGTAGCTATATCTAGCTTCTGGAAATTCTCAGCTCTGACTATTTATTTCACTTATGATATATCTTGTAGTGTATAAAAACACCATATGAACAGTTAACAAGGGGTCTTTAATGAGACTATTGAATGTAATGGGAAAAAATAATCGGTTTCCTTAACAACATGAACAATGTATTTCTTTTAATCTTACATATGTGTACAATCTGGCAAACTGACACCATTATAAATGAAAATTAGCTAGTAATGAACTAGTTAGTAGTTCCTTGTTGTAATGTACCCATGGATGTACAAACAACTGTAACTGGATTACTTTTACTTTTACACTTGTCATGACTAGAGAGAAACGTTAAGTTACTTTTTGCATTATGTCTCGTCTCATGTTGTCTCGTCATTTCCTGTTTTATTTTGGTAACCGTCTTCCCTCTCGTTACAGGTAACTTGCCTACCCTCTTGTGTTTCCCGCCAGTGTGATCGTCTGCCCTGCCCTGATTTTCTCCACCTGTTCCCCATTACCTCGTGTATATAATGTCTGTGTCTTCCCTTGTCCTGTGCCAGTTTGTCATGTCTGTATAGTCTGCTATCTACACCTCATGTTCCTTGCGTTCTCGTTCAGGTTTGCCTTTTCTGTCGTTACTTCCTGTTATTCATGCTTAGTTTTTCCTCAGCCTTGTCTGAGCGATTTTCAGTTTAGTACTTTGCCTTTTTGCCTCTGTAGAGTGATTTTTAGTTGTACTTTGTTGTTGGACTGTCCTTGTAAAAGTGATTTTGAGTTTCGTATTTTTTTCATTAAAGATCTTTTATTTTGAAATTTTGGTCTCGGCGTCCTGCATTTGGGTTCAGAACAAACTCAGGCCTTGTCAACACTGAAGAAAACTTAAAAACATGATAATCCTCAGTCAAGTCCTGGAGTCATCAGGAACATTTTTTTTAGGATTTCTAAGCAGATTTATGGGCATTTATTTGCAATTGGACTTTGGGGTAATGATATACTCAGAAGGTCACTCCCAATCAGAAAATATGTATATCATCAGATTTGATCTAAGTTATGACTCACCAGTCAGCCTCTAAGTATTTTAATTGCATCCATGTGTGTGTTGATGCACAGGCCAAACTATACTAACTTCCTGTTGTTTTTAGAGCAACTCCATGAATTTCACACCTGAAGCACTACTTTTGCATCATGTCTCTCCCTTATGCCTCCTTTCAGTTCTCCCGGCCCACACCTAGGAGTGAAGAAGATCTTAGCATTGAATTTGGTGAGCACTAAAAATATGGGCATCTATTGAGAACTATTATCATCGGGGGATTTGTCCACATTTGGTACTCAATACCAATACTGAGTATTTGGAGCAGCAGGATGGTGCATGTGGGATTGTGTCAAACTACAGTATCTGTAATGAAGGAACATGTCACCCACAACAATGGAGCTCTACGGCACAGAGGAATAAGATATCAGGCTTTGACACATACACATGCTTGTTAGTAGGATACATTCACTGTTGTTTTGACTCTGCACATGGGATTTGTTGACATGAAGAAAAATATAGAATATCACCAGATTTGAAAAAAAAAAAGTTTAATCCAGTGTGAACACGCAGGAATGCATTTCCCCATAATATGTATAAATCTTGCTGTTTCTACATAAATTACAAGACATGAAACTCATGTAGCCCAGTGGAATAAAGTGTGCGTATAATTTTATCTTGAGTTCCCTCATATACTGTATGTTTCCATGCATTAGAATCTATAACCATGCATGCTGACTCTGACAAAACTTGAAGTAATTCTGTCAGAGTCTGAAGATTAATGCTTATGTTTTCAAGGAAAATATTCAGCAATCAGTGTTCAGAAATGTTTGTCTTTTTTGTTTCATCGCACGGCATTATTATGTTTGCAATTATTTAAATGTACCTTGATTTGATGCTCCGTACCAATATAGGCTTTGTGGTCTTGGTAATCCTTCCTTTCATATTCATTTTGTAGACTAATCCACCACCTGATTTTTGTATTGTGCTGTCTCGCAGCGCCATCATTACTGCAGTTGCAGAGATTAACTGAATACATTTACACTTGACAGTGAGAGCAGAAATGTTTGGGCTGATCATGGTTGGCACTCACCCCCTTCAACAGATAGGTGAGGTAGGTGTAGGATGTCTCTAAAACTAGCATTTTAGGGGGAAAAAAGAAAAAAGTAAAAATTGTAATCCTTAAGATTACCATCCTGGTCCCCTGTTCCCAATAGCGGTCAATCTTATTAAACACAGGGTTTAATGAAGGTCTTGAGGATTCTAACTGTAAGGTTGTGTTTAAATGAGATCAGTGTTGAGTATAGATTTAAAAAAATCCAAACACTGCAGCCATCCTAACCTGGCATCAACTGCATGTGGACAGGGTTAAAGGGAAAAAGAGACATGCGGCAAAGATACTATATGAAGTGAAAAGGACAGGTATAGGTGTTCTGAAAACAACAGGGAGTGAGTTATTGTAGTTCGGCCCACTGATTTGGCCATTTACCAACACAGGCAGTAGTTAGACAGCAGTAGCTGTGACACACAGCTCATGGAGACAGCTCAGGTACTTTCAAACCCTAAGCACCTGGTTGCTGCAATTCAATCACAAATATCACAATCCTTGTCTGAGTCAGATTTAAACACAAAAACCTGACACAGATATATAAACAGGAACTGCTGATAGCATTTTTTTTGCATATACGTTTAATGGTGCAGATGCCAAAATGTAAAAAACTCCAGCTAACTTTGCTCACTGTCTCTATTGCAGGATTATATGGCAACACAGTCTCCTCCCCATTAAATGACCACCTTTATGGAACTTCCATTTGGGAACTTCGGTCGCATAATGATGACCCAAACTTCATCTGCTGATGGAGACTGAGATGTGACAAAAAGCTAAGTGGTTCTTGAGTTTTTTACAAAACCCATGAAACCAGTGCAAATAATTAAACAACTATTGGATACATTGCCATGAAATGCACAAACATTCATGGTCCCCAGAGTCCGACTGACTTTGGGGATCCCCTGACTTTTCCTCTATCGACACCACAGGGTTGACTTTTGGATGGATTTTAGCTCATTTCTCCAGTGTGAGTGGATGGATTGCCATTAAATTTGGTTCATCCCCTCAGGATGAATTACAGAAATATTCCCATCATCCTCAGCTGCATTTTGCGCTAGCACACTAACACAGTAAACAAAATGGCACCTTCTAAATGTTGAAATGAAAGAACTTCAAAGGGTTAGGGTTAAATTTTTATATCAAAAGCTGAATTGAATGTGTATTAAATTCACCAGAGCACCATGCTATGAAAAGGGAAAATAGATAGCTATTTAATTAAATCTCCTCAAATATACTTAACTATCCATTTGGAACTCTGATCAATATTTAAATTAATACTTACAACCAAAATTACCAAATCAGTTGCTTAAAAAAATGAGCTCACTGTAAAGAACAGAACAAAGAGGGAGTGTGTGTGTATGTGTGTGTGTGTGTGCTCGAGTGCACACATGTTGGGTGCATAACAGAAAGAATGCATGTATGTTTCTTGCTCCATATGCACAAGCATGAACACGTTATCACATGAAAGAAACTTAAGGTGGAGCTTTAAGTTCCTGCTTCCCGTCTGGTTAGGGTTAAGGCCAGTTCATAATATGTGTGATCTGTGCAGAATAACAGTTTCAGATTATAAAAGACGATAGTTAGTTGCATGAATACGAGTGAAGCTAAATACAAGTATTAATGCATTCAGTTTCCTATCATGGTTCTTATATTTCTTAAACACTGGCACTCCTCTATAACCATTCATGTAGAGATATTGCATTTGTGATGGCTTGAAATCAAAATCATTTCAAATTGCATAAGACATTTTATCAATATGATATTTAGTCCCACAAGCCTGTAAGTAAAGGTTCAAGGCTTAACTTCAAACAGCATCAGCAGCAAATTACTTGTGAAACAGATCAAATTACAAATGTCTCCATTATACGCCTGTTTCACTTATCTCTCTAATAGTTGAAGTACATAAAGGGCACTATCTGAGATGCATGAAAGGACAGCAGTCAACATCAAAGCCGATCACTGCTATATCTATGTCCTGTCATTTCCAGGAAGCAGATCTACATTTACCGCACTGCTGAGTGAGGAGATGGTCGTCAGGCTCAGTTTGCTTCACAACAGCAAAGTCAACTATTTCAGCATCTGCTGAGGCTCTAAAACTATAGAAGAGCTAACAAAAATATAGAAAACATACAACAAAATGTGTGTGTGGAAGAGGTGACAAAGTGACATGAACATCATTATAATCACTAGAATCAGGCCATGTGGGGAGACACTTTTGATTACTGAGCTCTTTTATTCTCACTGCGGGGGAGAGACATGGGTGACTAAGTAGATTTTTAAATATTAACACCCCTCAGGAAAGGATTTCTGCTTTAGGATTTATAAACTAAATTCCTAAAGACCTAGATTTGCAAGTATCCAAAACCATGAAAGAATCTTAGAAAGGTCATCCTCTGATTTTTCCTTTGCTGCCACCAGAATCCTAATTGGAAAGTGGAAAAAGTGCTGCGACATTTCATTCCCAAGCTGGCTCGCTATCTGTGAGCTGTCTGGGCTCAACAATGTAGAGCAGTGTCCTTAAGGTGCTAGGTGGCAGGAAGGGAATACTAGAGTCAAAGCAGAGAACCACAGTGTACTGGAGAAACCGAAGCCAATAAAACGTTGTAAGACAAGCTGAACATGGCCTCTGAAGCCATGAGAAAGAGTGCTTAGAGGGGAACAGTGCTGCAGGAAATCAGTGTGTGTGTGTGTGTGTGTGTGTGTGTGTGTGTGTGTGTGTGTGTGTGTGTGTGAATACACATACATGCTGCTCTTTGTTCTTTTACCATGTGTAGCATGTCCTGTGTTTATGTGCAGCCTCATCACCAAGACAACACTAACTCATATGGAAGCATGGCACAGTCTCAACACTCTTATCCCAACAAAGGCATGTTCAGGCTGACCTGTGGCCCTTGCTGATTGTCTGTTATCAGGCCTGTGTCTCCTCTTGCCCTCTGATGCCTGAGTCTAATCAAAAGGAAATCTGACTACGAGTTGTCCTCTGTTAGTGCTGATTTGATATATATCAGGTCACCTCACCTCATCCCTCTCAACAGCCCTACTGCAAAAACAGAGAAAGAAAACTAATAATTGAAAGTGAGATAGCAGGGGAGACCAAAGGGCAATAAATGGTAGCAGCGAGCACTGCACTTGGAAATAATGCACATCCAATCCTGGTGGAATCAGGAGAGTTGAAGCAATGGTCTCCTCAGCCCTCCCTCTCAATCTGTATTCAGAGGCATGAGTTGTGTTGCTCAGACAAGAGCAAATTCAGTTTCTCATACAGAGTCTCTGATGCATTTTCCACGAGCCATAAAATGACCCCTATTTGTTACTCTCCATGTTGCATTCAAGAAGCCAACAACAAAGTTCTGTTTGAGTTCCACAGTGTGTGGACTCTTGTTGAATCGGATGAGGTGAAAATGCAGGAAGCACAAGTTATTGTTACTCTACTGCCAACACAGTAACATTTTTCTAAAAAATCTTTTTTTGTGTTTGTTTGAGTGAAAATAGAGAAAACATTATTCAGTTCACAATATATGTACTGAGCTCAGTGGTTCCCAAACTGGGTGGCGTGGAGTTACAGTGCTTTGGTATAGCATGGAGATGTTTTTGAAAGGGCTGTCAAGTAAACATTTAGCAGATGATGATTCAGTCAGGATAACTCTAAACATACAGGTAGAAAAGCAATGAGAAGAAAATATGATGTGGGGGGAAACGTGTGTCCAGCTGGTGATTATCACAGTAACTTACTGGTCTCTGTATCTCTGTCTGCTCCCCATTGCTTGTGCATGTTTTCTTCTGCCATCCACACCTGATTTTCGTCTGTCATGGTTTTGGACTCTTGTGCTTTTGCTAGTTTATCTTCAGTGTATTTTGAGTTTTGTGCTCCAGTGTTTTTGGTTTGGGGTTGTCTAGTTTTTTGTTCAGGCACTGCTTCAGTGGCTGGAGGCATGGTCTGCAGGTGCTGGGCCTCTCCATTCTCACACCTGTTTACAATGTCACATCATCACTGGCAACGTTATGAGATTGTTCCTTTCCGTGCCCCCTGTTTTCCAGTGTCTCCCTGTCTTTGCCCCTGTCTCCCACTGTTCCCAGCGTTTTTCTTTACCAGTGTATCCATGCCCCTGTGTTCCAGCGTTTCCTGCGTCTCCTGCGTTCATTCTTACCTAGTCCACCTGCATGTCTTCATCTTCATCTTCATCTCCAGCTTCATCAGGACCGTTTGGGTGCAGTTTGATCAGATTTGATTATGGATGAAGTGACAACATTAGCAAAGAACACTACAATGGCCATCGCATTTTGATTCAAATGCTTGGAGGTACGTGACACCTTTTTTCAAATGACCACCACCCACTTCCACACTGTGAGAAAAACAACACAAAAACTGACATCTGTTGTGTGCAGTAATCAAAACTGGTTATTGTATACATGGACATGGGGTGTACATAAAATGGGTGTTCCTGTGCAACCCTGTACCTAATAAGAAGACGATTGAGGAAATAAGTTTTCAAGGCTTCTACAATTAATTGTAAATATGATACTACTATTTCAAACAAATCCAAATGTGGATAACAATGGGACTCTGAGTCAGAGAAGCTGACAAAGCTATAAAGATCTGTGGGCTGTGTTGGCACTATGTTGGAATGACATTCAGAATGTGAGCCCAACCCGTTAGAAAGGAAATAATCTATATATTTAGATTTTACCTCTCAGTTTGCCTATGACCTATGGAGAAGTCAGTACCCTCCAGTGGGGAGTAGGAAGTGGGGGTTCTCAGCGGGGGGAGGCAGAGGGCTATCACTGAGGAACAGCGTTGGGATTCGGCCAGAAGGTTGATAGATGAAAGTGCTATTACAGGTCAATTACGACTCATTTGAGGTTTCCACAGCCGCTTCTGGCATTACACAGCCAATTGCACAGATGATGGCTGTAATGTGAAATAAGTGGCATTGAAGGAGATGGGGAGCTGTCTTTGTGTCACCCAAAGAGCCAGCAGGCAGAAGGTGGCCAATGAAAGAGGGCAAAACATAAGGAGAAACGCTACCTGTGGTGTTATTAGCACACAGTTCTCTCTACGAGGATATTATCCATCTGTCATGGTCCTGCACAGCTGTACAACTCAAACATCACAGCTTGGATTAAACCAATACAATGTGGAGATTGTTAATGAGCTCACAATGTGGCATAGTTATGTCAGAGGCATCCGTCTATATGATATATTATATATGATTCTACTTCATTTAATGCAATATTGCATGATAAGTATGACTATGACTTTCGATGATATTAGACACTAAAAGATCTAATTAAATATTTCAAACTACGCACCAGATTCAGGATAGCTTTTCAGAGATTCAGCAAAGTAAATACAGTATGGAGCGCTTACCATTCTGCTCCTGTGCAATATTATGTGAACAACATAGAAATCTGGACTATTTTCCATCAATATTTACCATCTACCTTTTGTGCTGTGCACAAGTCTGCATCTCATCTTGTATATATCTTGTATATTTAAAGCCTCCCTGCAACTTGTTAAACTGTCTTTTTTACTTATACATTTTTGTATACTTTTTAACTTGACTATTGCATGAAAGGAGAAGCTCTCCAATCTCGCTGTACATCCTGTATAATGACAATAAAGGCCATTCTGATTCTGATTCTGATTCTGATTCTGATTCTGAACTACGCTTCCTTCCATCATCCTTGCTCCTCAATCCTCCAGCCTGTGACCTAGAAATCAATTGAGGCCTGTAATCATCTAGGGCAGGGGTTTTCAAAAAAAGTGTGGGATAGTGAGCCTCCCTAAAGAGAACTCAAAAGCATGCCGCCCCCCCTTTACCCCCCCTAATTATTATTACTATTATATTGTTATTGTTGTCGCTTTGTATGTTCCACACAGGCTTAAAAAAGGGTTTAAACAATAAATGCTATACACATCTTTATTTTGGTATCTTAAACATCTGAAACATGTTTTTATGTTCTTAAACATATTTTTAAAACATTTTAATCATCTTTATCTGTGTTTGTGTGGATAAATATCTTTTAAAACACATTTTAACATCTGTATGTTTTCAGCATCTTTTTAAAACACATTTTTAACATCTGTATGTTTTTAGCGTGTTTTTAAACACATTTTAACATCTTTATGTTTTAACATCTTTTTTTTTTAACACATTTTAGCATCTGTTTTTAGCATATTTTAACAGAGCTTTTTAATATCTTTTTGAATACATTCAATTTAAGGCCTCTTTGAGTTTACATGGTCGCATACTGTCGCTAGCTAGCACCTCTTTGCAGATAACACACTGTGGCAGCGGTGACCAATACATGAAAAGCCAAACTTTAAATAATCAGGGTCATACTTCCTCCGTTTTCTGCTCGCCCCAGACTCTGTGCCCTCTCTCACTTTCACCTGAGATACTAAAAATCGATTCATCTTGTCTCTTGTCAGATGTTTACACTTTTTTTTCTTTTCAGGTTTATTTTTTCACTCGCCGCGCCTCCCCTGAAGCCCTCTGGCGCCCCCCAGGGGAGGCGCTCCTCACACTTTGAAAACCGCTGATCTAGGGTTTTCCAATATCTTAAATACATTTATGGGGAGACAAGAAGGGAGGAGGCCTGGAGGAGGTCCAAGCCAGAAACTACTGGTTTGTCCTGTGCAGAAGCTTCTTTACAGGACGACCACACCCCTTCAACTGCAGCGCTTATTGACAGGCCAGCTGTTCTGATTGGACAGTAAAAGAAATGGCTGGATGTTGTGGGAAAAGCTTTACTGTGATATTAACAATACTGCAGGATTTTCTTATTTTCCATTACAGAACATTGAGCTACACGGTCACAGGTATTATTAGTCCGACAGTATTTTCCTGGTGAAAAGGACTTATTACCTCCGGCATTGGTTTGTCTGTTTGTTTGTCTGTTTGTTTGCAACATAACTCAAATTATGTTAGTTAGTTAGTTATAGACAGATTTTGATGAAATTTTCAGGAAATGTCCTTTCTGGGACAAGGAATAAATGATTACATTTTGGAGGTGATCCGGAAAATCGCCATTACGGAAATGTGGATTTTCGGGTTTAGTTACTAAACTAAAAATGATATCAATGTGATTCCAATTGCTAAGGGTATGTTTTTATCCATTGAAATAGATAAACCAAAGGTAGGACTAATATTTTGGGGTGTAAGTCGCAATAAGCTGGGAGAACTGTGCTGCTTGGGGGAGGTCTGCGCTCTCAGAGTGTTTTTCTAGTTGTAGCTGTGGTCTTTCACTAACTAATAAGACTATATGTTTTATTTTGAATATTTATCGCATCTGTTCAGCCTTTTCAGTAATGAACAATTTTCTATTCACCTTATCTTATATTGGTCATGTCCTTCGATGCTCTGATGTCTTAACATATGACATCATCAGTTAATGTTACTGTTACCTATTTCTACACATTTGGTTGCTGACTTCAACACATTTGACAGCTAAGACACTGTGTTTCATTAGTAACTGTGATCTCTTCATAATGACACTGAAGTGAATGAAGATGTCTCCCTCTCCCTCTCACCTCCCTCTCACATCCCCACTTGGAGGAGCAAAGACACAAGGTAGAGACTCAAGTGAGGGAAGTGAGAAGCCACATCATCCAAATGGAAAATCTTCATGGTGTGCTTATAATAGTGAGGCTGATCAGTCAAAGCAAACTGCTGGTCATCACTCCACTGACTGGGATTCCAGCCCGGTTATTGAGAAATTCCAGACAGCTCTAGAATCAGCCCCGTGGACAGCAGTTATGACAAAACAAGAACAATGATTCTTCCACAGAGCCACTTCCCCTCACTAGTCTAAAGGTAACTTTGACATGAGGGGAAGCTTCCCATCAAGCACTGGGACAATAAAACTATGGACATAAGTCTCATTGTGTTTGTGTTCCCACAGAGTTTAGCTTCTCCTCACTATATAAAAATCTGTCAAAGGTTGTAACACATACTCTGAGAAGTTGACTTATGTATTTTTATTATCTCTGTCTTGACATGATAAAAACATGATTTTTTCTTATCTCTCTGAACAAATGCACTTAAAGCTAAGCTACAGTGCAAACATTCATTTTGATGTGCAGGGATGGTAGAAAATGAACAACAGATTTTTTTTGCTGACTCAGAATAATGGTATGATGTGAACACACAAACTTTAATGTACAACCCCAATTCCAAAAAAGTCGGGATATTGTTTAAAACATAATGTGATAATTTGCTTATTCTTTCTGACATATATATACTAAAATAAAACAGTTTGTTTTCTAATGATTGCGTTCGGTTTTTACACAGCGTGCCAGCTTTTGCGGAACCAAGGTTGTACGTATTTGCTGAGTGGATTGACATATATACTGATGGTTGACGGCCTGTTTCTCAGCAGTTAGTAGGTTGAGCCCTCTTCTGCAGTGTGTTATTACACAACATGTGTCCTTGTTATGGGAAGTGGAGCTGTCTGCAGATGAAGAGCACCATTGATAGAGAAGGAGGACATGTCAGTGTCTCAGCTCAGGATTGATAGAAGAACCCTTTTTTAAGACTCATAAACAGATGACTATAAGAAAATGACAGTAGTGAGTTTTATTAAGAGGAATATATAATCATACATTATTGACTAGTGTGATGTAGCAGTTTGGTTATGTAGTGAAGAGTTGGGACTTCTTTGCCACAAGGAAACTTATATAAGAGCACCCATATATAAAGCTATTGCATTTATTGTTCATTTTTCCTTGTGCATGAGAAAAATTATTTTGCATGAAAATTGTTACAGATTAAACCCACGTTATTTATGTGTCATGAAGGCAGCAGGAAAAGTGTTGTATTATTCACCACGACAGCATGAAAAATGTCACTTTTCTCACCATCAGCAACCTGCGGCAGAAAACTGAATAATGAGTCTATGTATTTAATGAAAGTAACCGCAGTGGCTGTGATGGCCATAACTGCAAGTAGAGACATGATTTTGGGAGTGTTAAGGTGAGCTTCTATACCATACCAAGCTACTATGGATGTGCCCAGAGTGTTCCTTTTCTCTCAGTACATTATTGTGCACATTTGCATAGAAAGAACTAACCAAATGCAGCAAATTAGGTTTTACCACTATTTCAGTCCACAAATTCATGAAGAAAAGATTATTACGTGAATGTAGAATATGTATTGATGTTTAGTGTCACGGCTCTGACCTCGTCACTCCCACCATGCAAACCCCAAGCTCAGCACAACAGCGAGTGGGAAGTGACGTTCAGAAGTTCCCACCCAGGGGAAGACGGACTCAGAGCCTACAGGTGGATGATGTGGTTGCAGGTTTTGTTCATTTACTAACATGATAAGCAACAGTCTGTGAAGAATGAGACATGTTTAAGAAACAGTTAATGAAATATAATGATATTGGTGCTTTCTTGAACCATGAAACATGCTTTAGCTGGGCATGTCATATTTGTATTTTGAGACAGAGGTAAGCTGTTTAGAAATGGCATGAGTGATACTGCGTCCCAGGACCATTTTTATGGAAAGAAAAGAGTTCAAATTTTTGCCTGTATTTCCACAGATTTGCAACACAGGAAAAACATATGACAGGAGCAGCAATCCCTTTATGTGTATCTTCACATCCTGTTCTTAATTAGGTACAATTTTAACTCATGGTTGCAGTATGAAAAATTCTGCTCAGATGTGAGACAGACTTAGAGAACTGGGTCCCTCCCTTCTATAACATAGTGGATGGTAAACTGTGTCCTCTCTCCTCCTAGAAACAGTGCTTCCCTTTTGTGCAGAAAAAAATGTGCCTTGATTTTCTCTTGACTTCACTTCTGATTTGATCATGCCATCTGTATGTATGCACCAAATGTCATGGACATGAAGCACCATACACACTTAACAGGAGATGAGTGAAAGATCCTGGACTCTAATGTATCAGCAATGTGTACAGACCAATATGTATAACAAAAGCAAAGACTTGGATTTATTCATTTTCCATTATATTTCTATATTATGGAAAATTTAAAAATGGACATCAAAAAATCAATAACACAAAAATAGAATATCTCATTTTAGCTTTGTAGTTTAACCATTTTTTAACTGCTTTTAATCACGTTTTTTTCACCTCTGGCAGACATTTAGCAGCTCATCTGCATTCCTCTCAATCTGTTCTTTATTTATTTATTTTTTTTTTTTTTTTGATCATTGCAACCTTATTACTTAATTTACTGTAAGTGTCCAGGCTGTTCCACTCCCTCAGACCTAGTGTTTCTGCTCTTTATCCTCCCTGATGTGTCTTCCTTTTCCCCTTCATCCGCTCTCTCTGTCTGTGTTTGTCTGTCTGGATGTGGAGCTCTGTTCCTCTCAGGCTGCCAGTTCACCTGCACACCTGTGTCTCATCCACCTATCAGGCTCCTGTGGTATATCTACACCTACTCCCCACTCCATTTCTCCTCCAGATTGTTTGGTTTGCCAATGTGGTACTAATGCTACGGCCAATTTAAACTCTACCTCAGTAATTCCTTATGTTGTTTGAATCCCCACTTAATCCTGTGCTTACTCTTGCTTCAGGTTCGCTAGCTCCCTGCCTCAGCTCTCCCTGGTCTGCCATTCTGTCCTGCTCGCTCTGCTAACAACGGGCCAGCCACTCACTCGCCTGCCACACTCCCTCCCCTGTCTGCCATGCTCCACCCTGCACTCCATCTCTATTCCCAAATGCTTTAATAAAAGTGAACTGTTGCCAGCCTTTGATCCCGCATTTGGATAAAAAATTAACCAACTTAACAGCTACACAGTTCTGCAGCTTTCATATAAAATCCACGTTATGTTTTTTGTATTTGGTGAGTTACAGCACAGCCTTCGTAGCTCACGTCATTGATAACATCCCCCTCTCTTTATCTCTGTCCTTTTTCCTCCTGTTCTGGTCCGGTCATCACACAAACCAAAAATAAAATATAAATCATACTATGGGAGGCACGACTGGGCATCTAGAACATCACACTATTTGCCCAAGTTGCTATATAGAACATGTTAAAAAAAAGAGTTAATTTATTTGTTGTTTTACAGCCCTACTTAAAATATGTCGATGTTATGACATATCAAGATCAGTTGTGAAGTTTTAAAAATACCTGTGAGTTTAGAAAGAAAAGTTAGAAGAGCAGGAATTTATTAGTTGTGAATAGCTAAAAAGAGCTTCCCAATTGAGAATGCTGAGTAGTGGACAGTAGCCTACATGACTCATTTGTGGGATTGTAGGTTCAGAAAGAAAAATAACGACATGCAGAACATGAAAAGAAAAAACACCTTTTCAACTTTGTTAATGTTAGAGTATAATTCATTATTTAATATGAATATTCAAGACAATGACATTAGAAGTATTTGAAAGACAATAGCAGCAATAGTCAACTGATAAGCAGGAAAGTCCCTTGTGTGTGTGTGTGCATGTGTGTGTGTCTCCTGAGGCCTGCAGACAGGTAAGCTTTGCAGCATTGAACTGTTGTGACAAATTCATTGCTCATCCCACTGCCAGTGATGATGTCTTTGTTAAAGGGCAGGTTTCATTAATATTGGAACAAAGTCATTGCTGGCAAAGATTAAAAACCCAAGGAAAGGATAAATAAGGCTTTGTTGAATAATGCAGCAAATGAATAATTCAACTGTGGGAAGGGGGCCGTGTGAAACAGGAGGCTAATCTAATGTGGAAATTATGGACGACTTTATTTGTCTCTATTTTCAATTTCAGGCAGCAGGTTTTCCTGCACTGCATCTGGGCTGACGAGTGATATGACAGAGCTTTGGAATGTTTTTCTTTGCGTAACTAGCACACAGAGTAAATGCTTGTGTTTTGAAGCCAGGCATCAAAACAGTTGTAGGAGTCAGGGAGGGATTGGCTAATTAACCCAGCAGTTTCAGCTGCAGTGGATAGAAATGGATGGAGGGATCAGTGAACACGTCCTCCAGTCATCCGTTTATATCGCTCTGAACTCTGACACTGAGTTTGGAAAGTGTAATTGTGTAATAAAAGAGGATGAAGGTGAGCTTGATTAAATGTGATGTGATGCGTGCTGATAAAACCCTGTCATTTATTATGAGAAACATGTTTCTGAAAATGTGATTGAACTGCTGTGCATGACACACAAACAACATGAAAATATAGGTTACATCCAAGACATTTTGGTTACAGCAAAGGCCGTTTCCAAACAGTTGCCATGGAAACAACTGGCTTTGTCTCTGTAGTATTATTGTACTGTATATTAGGGTGTATTTCTCATTAACATGAACATGAACATTAACATATTCTGTACTGTCACGTGTTACGGGCCTCCGTATTTACATTGTGCTTTTCGTATTTTAATCTGTGTTTTTAAGTTGACAGCCAGCTGACTGTGACGTCACCGGGGATTCCCCCACTGACACTGCTCACAGCAGTCAACCAGGTGACCCCCAGCTGGCCCGCTCCGCCCCTTCCGGCCAAGCCTCCGCTCCAGCCCCGGAAGCCCAGGAGGCTATTTAAGCCAGATGTGTGTGATTGCCGGGGTGGGCTGTGATTTGGTTCTGAGCAGTCCGCCACCGTGCCTGTGTCTCTTGTCTATTGTGTATTTCGAGACACTCGTGTTTGCCCTCGGGCTCGCCTTAGATACTTTGGTTCTTGTGTTAGGTTGTGCCATCTAGTTTGTGTTACTCATTATTGGTCTTTTGTTTGATTGGCTTCTTTATGTATCCTTGTAGTAACCAGCGGCGTGGGGTTGCCCGGCCCTGAGTTACCTTTGTTTTAATTTATTATCCACGGCCCCTCGCTGCTCGCTTTGTGTTAGACTTTGTTTACTACGTCCACCGTACCAATAAATGGCTTTCCGCCATTTTACATCTTGGCTCTGTGTTGCATCCCTCTATCCCTAGACTTAACATCACCTGGGTCGTAACATCAAGTCAAAAGATATTGACATATCTATCGTGTCAATCTGTGTTTTTCGATTCTTGGCTGTCAGCCAAGCCCATGATGAAGCCCTCATTTCCTTTATTAATCAATCTTCCTTACTAATGCACTTTCACTGCAAATACTGAGAGACAAAATCCACACACATTGATCTGCATAAAAATGTACTACAAAGTTTATCTTAATGTGAATCCTTTTTAAAATCTCCAATTATTTAAAATCAGCAAGTCAGTTAAATTTCATTTCGCATCAGAAAAGGTGGGATGGTTTTATACTGATGTGGTATGAGAGCATGCAGTATGTACAGGTCTGAACAATAACTGGGCCAGTAGGTTCATTTCTTCTACTGTGAAAATCGTAGTCCAGTCTGCTCCTTGTGGGTAGTGCTGTTCATGCTAAGATGTTGGATAGAGCAGACACATTATTTCTTGGCTGCACATTATTGGATGAATTATATTCAAAATGGATTTGTCTGACTATATTGACTGGGGCCATTTCCCCAATAATATAACATATATGTGACACTGCAATTGTTTTCTCAGGGCAGCTTGGATTCCATGGAAGTCCAAAGCAAGTCTTGTCCAAGCAAAATTTAAGTGAAGGGAGTTCATCCTTTCCCCAGATCATGATGAATGTATCACATTGTGATATGGGTTGAACATATTGTGTAGTTAAAGTCTAAGCTCATATCTGTCATCTCAAATATCTGTACAACACTAAAAATCCCTCTAAATTCCCTGCAGGTAAAGCTAATAAACAACTCTGACCTGCTGTAGCTTCATAGCCTACATTGACTGATATTTCACTTGCACAAAGCAAGCGGCAAAATCCAACTGACATAGAACTTAAATTTCTAGAATTTTTGGGGGTACTTTTAAGTTATTTAAATGCACTGTTGCGTCTTCAACATCTTGTACATTACTTTTCAGCAGATATGATAGAAAGAAAATCCACATTTTGTAACAAACAAAGCTAACAGAGCAGCTCCAAGTGTTGAGTTCATCTTTTCTTATTGCTCTATGACAAGTTGCCAAAAGTTCTCTTTTGCCTTGATAATTTCAGTGGTCCTTTTCACATTTACTCTAATAATTTGTTCCCAGTGTTATATGTTGACAGTGTGCTGCTCTGTGGTTGCAAAGTTTTGTCTTTGTCTGTTCTTAGTTGTGAATTGATGTGATATTTTCCAAGTCAATTTTGACTCCTGAGCTCAGTGTCTTTTTACATCCTGGTTCAGTTTTTTAGGCTCATTCACCTTTTACGTGTCTGAGCCACCATTCTGAAACACTCTAGTCAACATGAGCAGGGCTCCAAATGAATGTAAATACTGCTCCATGTCTGCTGGATGTGTAAATAGGCAACTGTTTGTGAAGACATTTACCATGATAACTTTTTAAGAAAAAAATATGTCAGTGTTGTGTTTACTGATTCTGCTACCCCCAAGTGGCCAGATATGCAGGATTAATACAAAAGTGAGACAAATAAAGTTTGTCATTATTCTAAACAACCTGGTGTAAATGCAACTTTATATGTTTGGACCAGGTTGGACTCAGAGACAAATGATTAAAATTATTTTGGCAAAGCTTTGATGTGTGCAGCTTTAACTCCTTTGCCCAATCAGTGCCATTCTTCCTCAAGTCTGCATTTCCCAAATCTCTACAATGGAGCTGGTGTTTACACTCACTGTGATTTAATTGGTATAGATTTCAGTAGCATTATGGTCTACATGCAATTTCAGTGGCTCTGAATGTTTTTTGGGCGATAAACTGTCAACTTTAAAACTCTGATTAAGCAGGAAGTTTTATTTCTCTTGTTCAAGCTCAAGATCAGTTGTGAAAGTTTGCAGGAGTTTTATTATTCAGGTGGTACAGTACATGATGTCCTCCTGGAGAGAACAGATCGTGAAGACTTTTATTATCTCATCTAGGAGCTGGCCTGGTACAGTCAGCTACACATAGAGGGAGGGATCCCTCCACAGTAGCCCAGCTGTTTTTTTTTTTTCATTGACTGAAAAAATTGCCCCGCGCGAAAGAGATGCACGTCTGCAAACTGATGAAAATCAGACAAGCCCGAATGCAGAAAATCAGTCCATCCACCCATCAGCGATACCTGCTTATCCTTGATGGTGGCAGGGGATGGATGCTAGAATATCACAGTCAAATAAAGTAAATGGATAACAGAAGTGGGAAACAATGTGTTTACTGTTTGAAGGTAAGATCTGTTTAGCAAGATGGAGGGGATCAGCTTCTTAAACATCAATCTCTGGAGAATTAGGCATGTTGTTGCTGACATGTAGTGCTTTAGTTGAATGTCTACCCCATCCTTAGAGGAATCTATCACACAAACAACTGCAAGGCACCCTCATGTTGAATAGCACTCTGTGGAGACATCTCTGACAAGAACATATGGCACAACAGTGTTTAGAAAAAGCATCTCAGCAAACATTTAGGAATTTGTATATGTATCAACATGCAGAATCAGGCTGTCTCAGAATCACACACACAAATCCAGAAGGCTGCAGTGGTCAGTCCTTCACTGCTCGCTTCAAAGCCTGAGCCCAAAGCCCCCTGAAAGCACGCCTAGGGCTACACTGGCTGCAGAAATCCCTCCTCTTGCAGAAAGAAAAGAGCAGATCCATGCAGGCTCTGGAGGAGAGCTGGACTGGACCCAGTCACCTCTCTAAAGATGTGCCACATGATGCATATCGATCCACTTTGTCAAGAATGAAGAATAGGTATTTCAGAAACTTGTTATAGGAAACTGGATCCAATACATGAGCATAATGGATGACTATATGATGAATTACAAAAATATGAAAAAAGTATCATTAATGAGTAAATGTAGTCTTGGTATGAAATAGATACTACATGGGCTACATACATTTGGATCTTTAAAACAGCAGATAATAAATATGTAAAATAATGACATGAATAAAAACAAGTATGGAAACAAATGGAAACTGGAATGGTGTTTTTTTTTTTTCTAATTTTGTGTTGTGAGAGAGAGAGAGAGAGAGAGAGAGAGAGAGCGGTCCGGCTGCCACTAGCCGGAGCCTGTTGTCAAGGGCATGACAAGGTGAAACTTTTCAGAGATGCTACTATTTGTCAATGGAGGTTTTAGGATTCAGATTTTTTTTTATTATTTGACCTGTATAACAACATGTTTTAAACACATAGCAAACATTTGTATATCATTTTTTAGATGAGCCCAGATTTTGTGTCTGTATATTTGCACTCCTGCACCATGGAGCTCACGCCATCAGGTGTCTGCAGTTGTGAGGAGCTCCACCTACCTGCGAGTGGGTGACAGTGAGGCCAAGGATGATTTGAATTTGCTGAGGGAGAAGTTACTGCTGAGGCTGGCAGAAAAGAACAAAAACTCCCTTATAGACACCCTCCCAAGGCCACGGCTAATGGTAAACACAAACACAGAAAAGGAGGTGGAGATTTGGAGGTGTCTCACATCGATTGAAGACACAGTGTACCACAGAGTGAACCACGTTTTTCAGAAAGCATCAGAGAATATACCAGGGGCGAGCGGTCATAATAAGCTATAAATGCAGTGCATGCCCAAGCCCTTCAATAAAATAATTGAAAATATTCTTCTGTCAGTGTGTTCTATAATGCAATACCTTAGTACTACTGTTTTGGTCTGAAATTCCTGCCTTATCTATACTGTTTTGTTTGCGAATAGCTGGAAAGCTGACAGCTTGTTTCGCGCATGCACACTGTGATATTGAGTAGTACCCGCACTCGAGGCTGTGTTTACTGTACGTGAGCATTTTGAATGGCAAAAAAGCTGTCAGTGAAGCAGCTTATCTGCCAACGCGCATGCTCATAACTGGATTCACTTCAAAACTCTGAGTGTGAGAGTGTCTATTAAAATCGCATTGATGTACTAGTTAGCCCCAGAGGCATCTCACTATGATATAGCGAGGGAAAGCTTTATTTATCCCGGTCCCTCACTATAACATAGCGTGGAGGGAACGCTTTATTAACGCGCACCCACACTATAGAAGGCGTGCCCTCGCCTTAATAAAATATTCTGCAACCGGACACCTCCGGGGCCCCGTAAAAAACATATGACGTGTTTTAATTAATAAATGATTAGCCAACAATTGGACGCTGGCTGTAGTTCACACTTCAGCATGACCACTGTAACAGGTCACCGCTCGCCACTGGAATATACCACTGTATTTTCAGTGCTACAGTACATATAAAGTTGTAAAGGTTAAATATTACAAATGTGAAAGTATTAATTTGAGCTAAATATTGTGTAGAGTGACTAATATGAACCACATAATGGCAGTAATGTTTAAACTAGTGTAACAAGTGAACAAAGAACTTGGCAAAAACAAAAAAGTAACCAGTGACTTGTTGCACAGAGAGATGTGAAAAATGCATTGCCGTGTGCTTGGCATTGTAATTTGTTCAGTAAAAACCTGAAAGCTGTTCTCATAAATAATCAACTCATTATTGCAGGAGGAAATAAAGGTGGTTTTCTTCTTCTCTGTTCTCTTCTTCACATTTTGTCTCACAGCAAACATTTGTGAGAGATGTCATCAAACCCTCATTTTTCAAAATGCATCCCTGAAGGACACACATTTAGATGTTTGCACGTCTTCTCAGCTTGCAGAGCAGTCCAACTGTTGCACTGCAGTGCAACTGGCATTGTTAACGTCAGCAGGTGAACGTTCATAGAGGAGACAGCGAGGACATGAATGATGATGGTGGCGGTGGTGTCGAGTCAGTCTGGGACAAACCTGATTAAATCACTTGGCCACTGATTTTGGAAGCAGCAAGAATCAACATTTACTGACCGTGTGTACACACTGTGAGCTGAATAAAGTTCATTCATTTCCTCTAACAGCTGATCCCCAGAAAACATTATGTACTTCACACGGACTCATCTGCACTCATACCTGGTCATTAGTGACTTTGTTTCAATAAAGTTAACTTTTTAACAACTTTTGGCTCCATATTTTTCTCTGTGCCACACCCCAAAATGAACGGAGCTGAAAGTTTCATTATACATCGCACTTTGAGGAAATCACACTTTGAGGAATTGTGCCACATGAGCTGAGCTACCAGGAATGATTCTCAGATAAACAATCTACTATAGATATCAGAATTTCTGTCTTTCTCCACCAATGTCAAGAGCCAGGCTCATTTTCATTCATTCAGGCATTTCAGTTATTGCTCGTGCATTTGCATTTTATTTGTGGAGCACAGGCTTTTTTTAAATTCTAAAAAATTTAAATTATCAGATGATCAGTTTTAAGACTCCTGGTCAAACCCGACTGCCAGTCTGAAAGCATGAAAGTTCACATAGTCAACCAGTGGGGACGCTATCACCAGCATCACCACCAACCTGGATGAGGAAAAAATGGCAATGGAACCTGATGATCCTTTGCAACAAGGCCACATGTTACATCTACTTTCCACTGTAGAGTCAACTGTACCAATGACAGCATCATTTTAGCTCTAGCTTGAGTCCTTTTACTGGCCATCACTGTGTGCCACATCAGACTCCTCAGTTGTCCATGTTCCATCCACTGGCTGCCATCATCATCTCCTGAGTCTGTTGGCACCTCACTGCAGCATTCATTAGCTGTCACTCTCAACAACATGCCCCTTTATGACCTGTCTATGTGCAGTTGCCTCCTCTTCCTGTGACCAGCACAGGCATGCTCCTAGCAGCAACCCCCCACCCCCCACCCCCATTCCAAAATCCAGCCACAGGCAGTCCAGCATTCATCCTACAGACTTCTCAGAAGCATTACACAAATAACCACAACATATTGCTTCCCTGTTTCCAAGGTTTTGGACATGGCTCAGCAGATCCCATCACTAAAGGTAAACATCCTCAGGCTACAAATGTTATGCATATTGGAGCCGACAATAAAACAAAGAACAGTCTAAAATACTGAGGTGTATTTTTCATATTCATTTTAAATTACTCAAAGATTGCAAAAAAAATCTGTTTTTATCTCTGGTCCGATCCCTTCCTTCCATCGAGGTATATGTAATGAATGTATAAATGTATTAAGTTCATATTTCACCAAATTCCTGTTTCAAGTTTGTTCATATATTGTTGTTTTTCTTGTGTGTTTATGCTTGTTTCTGTATTTCTTTTTGGGAGCTTTTATTTTGATATGATATATTTTCGTTGTGTGACCTTTGACTCTGTGAGGTAACATCCTTTAGTTTCGCGCTACTTTCCTCAGTCGTCTACTGACGCTATGAGGAGAGGTGAGTAGTGCGGGTGGTCCATGTTAAAATAATGAAATACGGCAGAGATTTTAAGTGTGGTTGCAGGGTTTTTTTTTATGGTAAAGGGGTCACACATGTTAGCTGCCGTTGCACATTCACTTTTAAATTTGTTTGTTTATTCATTTTAGCAGTGCAGCATTTGTTCATGTTATGCTAAGCGTTAGCTTTTAAGCTAAGGGAGCATGGTAGTGGTTTTTCACAGAGCATGCTGTCCTTTTCCCTTGGTTTTAGAGAGGTGCGGATGTGAAATGCCGAGATGAAATGCTGTACTGATTTTTACATGTTTTGTGCAGGTATGTAAGCTCCCTTTATGTTTCTTTTATGCATGTTTGCTGTTCTAAATATATATATATATATATTACTGTTGCCACTGGTGGAGTGGAGAGTGTTTTAATTGCATATATTGTGTCTACTGACGCTATGAGGAGAGAGAGGTGCGGATGTTAAATGCTGAGATGAAGTGCTGTACTGATTTTTACATGTTTTGTGCAGAAAGAGAGAGAGAATAAACCCCTCCTGATCGACAGAGATCTCGTCTCCTCCTTGGTTATTACACAACGCAGAGCCATGTGTCAGCACAGACCGGTTACATATAGGACGTTTTAGCAGGCTGCTCAGTCCTCACACACGACTACAGACAGTATGCTCCTCACACAGCCCAGGTTTGATGGACAATTTTAATCCTTTCTGGGAGTGTGCATCATTTTTAACAGGGATTGTATTCAGCCCAGTCCACAGAGCACCTGTATCCCAGCTGCAAACACTGTCTGTGCTGTCTCCACTGTCACCGGCCTGTATTTTTTAGAACTTCTGTCTGCACCAGTCAGGTAAGTTATGCCAAGCATAACTCTCTTTTACAGGAGCATACATCCAAGTCTTCCTCAGCCGCACAGATAATAAAGTCTGACCCCACTGCTTCTTTAAAGTCAGAGTCTATTCTACACCCTATCCTTAATCTCTTAGATTTATAAAATAGAAAAGGTTTAGTTTTCCTTCATTTAAATATAAGCATTATTCAGCATGAAAAATGGGGTCAGCTGAAAATCTTGGTAACACAGACGGATCCTGACACTGTGGTACTCTCTGAAACTATCTGAGCTTTTATACATGAATACAAATCAAGTTTTTCTCATTGTGCACCTGCAACCTGGAATAAATTGCAAAAAAAACAAAAAATTAAAGCTCACTTCGTTTGTATCCTTTTGGCAATCTAAACTTTAAATCTCATCTTATTTCACTTCCAGCTACTCTTATTTTAGTTGATATATCTGTTTGATTGTTCAGTTACTTTATATATTCCTTACATTTTATTGTTTTACTAATTTGACTTTTTATTACTTTTACTTTTTAATGCTAATTTTAACTCAGCTTCCTATTTGTATTTCTTGATGTCTAGGATCTTTGGTCTATGGCCCTGGACATTCATCCATTAGTGGTGAAGGAAACTGCTGGTGCATTTGATAATTGCAGCACAAGTGTCGCTTGTGTTGGTTTATAGGGCAAGCATAACAGACTAACTAAAATGCACACATGAAGGCACATTGTACAAGCACTTTGGCTATATACTTCAATCCTGTATGCTCTGTGATCCAATATGCTAGCATATCCACAAGGATAAACACTCCTTAGCATTAATTGACTTTGGCTTTGACTTGGTGGCTTAGCATGTTAGAAGTGCATCCACAGAAATACCTGACTTCAGTTTAACAATGTTGGCATATAGTCTTTGTCAGATATACTAATCTAAACAAGTCCATTGTTGCTGTGACTAACCAGGAAACTGTAATGCTCTCATACCGTAGATCTAAGTGTAATGGAATTATCCTCCAGCTCTGGTCTTTCATTTGCATTTGCCTTTTGCTACTTGTGGACGGAAGCATCACGACATGACCTTGGTTAACCTGGTTAACCGGACTAAGCTGGCTAGCATGCTACAGCTGACAGACAACAGCCGATGCACTGCCAACACTTTCCAGGTAAAACTTGCACACAAGAAATTGTGTTCTATGCATGTATGTAGATATAAATTGATTACGTTGAGAGTAATTGATTGGATCACATGGCTTAACCAACCAAGGAAAAAGCATACAGGTCAGGATGATCACATGTTCCATTATACCCCTCTAATAAATTAAGCTGAAACGTGAACAGCTTGTGGGAGTTTTTAATTTTTAAATCTGATTCCAGGAATGATGTGACCACATTAATCGCAAATGAACTGCAAATGAAAGCTTGATCTAAAACACCTGCCTTTGTCAGGCCTGTTTTCGTTGCTCCCTCTGTGATGAAATCACATGAAGGTGCCTGTGTACAATGCAGAAATATTCTACTCAGAGAGAAACCATCTGGTCAGTGCCTGTGAGCCCCTCCTCTGGCTTTCCACAGCCCTGGCACGCTACCTTAACAGCCCATCCAGTAAACAGCCTTTGGAACTCCAGTCACTCCAGTAAGCACATTATCACAGACACACACTGACGATTGCTTCACATCCTATAACATGGATAGAAAGCGACTAAATCGTGATCACATGCATTAGGACTCATCTCATTGGAGGCCCAGCAGGTTCGTATGCGAGGTAAGCACACAAAACAATCAGTCAACATTAGCATGGAGTGGAAATGTTGACAGATAATTATTAAACATCTCAGAGTATTTGTTCTGCTGATGTTCTGGTAATGACTTGACTTAAAGGTTCCCCTCAAAATGAATATCTCAGACACTAGACAGCAGCACCCAAAGGCTTGAGTCTCCAATTTATTTAAATCTGATCTGTCTGTATGAAGCAATCACCAATAAGCTCCGCGGCAGCATCCATCCATCAATCAAATATCTGTAACCGCTTATCCTTTGCAGTACCACAGGGGGCTGTAGTCGATCCCAGCTGACATTTGAGCAAGAGGCAGGTAACCCCCCGGGCAGGAGCTTAGTTCATCACAGCGCAGACAAATAGACAAACAAGCATTTACGCTCACAATCACACCAACAGGCAATTTACAGTTGCCACTTAACCTCACCTTTGTGTCTTTGGACTGTGGGAGGAGGCCAGATGAAACCCCCATGGGGAAAACATGTAAACTCCACACCAGAGGGCCCCAACTGGCCGGTAGGTGCTAACCTGAAGCTTCTTCCTGTGAGCCGACAGCGCCAACTACTGTACCACAGTGCTCCCCAGCAGCAGTTTGTGTGCACTTGTCCAGTTTAATTTCTTCAGATATTAATTGTCTTTAGTCAATAAAAATGTTCTCGCTTTTCTCCAGGGCTTTTTTAAATGACAGAATTACATTGTCCCATCCACAATTAAGAGAAAGTGATTTCTCTAGTGTGATCTCTTTTCACTTCTTTTCTATGCCACAACTCCACACAAGCTAATTCCCTCCTCCCACACCCCCTTCCCCCACTAACCGGAGCAAGTAGTAGAAAAATGACTGTCATTTTCTATTCCAAACAGATGAATCTCATTTTGTAGCGCCAGCTGCAGCATCCCATCTACTTTGGCCCCACAAAGGATAATAGACTTGCCGAGATGCACAAAGCATTTCCTAGTTCCCGTGCCAGTCGGCTCTAATGCAGTTGAAGCAAGACAAACATCTCAATTGCATGCTTGTACGTTTCAGTTACTGTTTACATTCATTCTGCAGGTTTCAGGCTTGGATTTCTGTGTCTCGCTGCTGGTGTGTGAAGTTTAGCCATGCTTATTTAATCACTACATGTGTTTCTCCTTCACCAAAGAGAAATGGCGTAATCTAGCTCTCTGCTGCTCTACAGAAAACTGGCTTTGTACATCTGAAGTAGATATCGGATAATACGGGTGGACAAACACTGAGAGACAGTGGCATCATAGCAGACTAGCATCTGATGAACTACATTATCTGGAACCAGCTCAAGTCAGTTTGTGTTTTCTGTTTTTTGGGGGAATACGCAGATAGACAGCCTTGCTGGGGTTGGTTGCAAGCTGTTGAGTGTAGACCAGTGAATTAAAAGATCCATGGGAACAACTGGAGAGATGCTCCAGAACAGCGAGAAATTATTGAGGGGAACTCACATAAGCAGAGATGATTTACATATGTAATCTCTAATTACAGATACATAAGTAATGATAAGTCAGTCAGAATTACAACCCCTGCTTATTATTAGGTTTTAGAAATCCATCCTCAAGAAAACCGCAGACACAAATATAAAATTACAATGCCACAATTGTGATTTATTGTATTTTTTCTATTACAGATGTTGAGACCACTGAAAGTCCACAGATGAGTTTGTTCATTATGTGACATAAAAGACTAGATGAGATAAGACATTCAGTTCTGGGTCTGTCTCCTGTTTCATGTGGCGGGCAAAGGAGCCCAGCCCCCACAGTCTTCCTGTTAACAACTAGGAGTTAACTCCATCTAGGATCCATCTCCAAATCCCCTCCTCAACTCACTTCTTCAGTCTGCTGAAGAGGCAAGACCTCTTTCACTTCAGCCCTGCAAGGAGGCAGGAGCTCCCGGCTCTTCTCTCCAGCTCTGCCAAGGAGGCAGCAGCTTGTCCTCAAAGCTCCAACAAGGGAGCAGAAACCAGCTCTCAGTGTGGCCTGCTCACGGCAGTCACACCTAAACAAGAATCAAGAAAAGAACCTCCACCAGCAGCTGCAACACGAGCTTGCTTGCTGATTTCAACCAAGGAGAAACACAGCCAGTTGACACAGAGCTGCTAACTGTAACCAAAGAGCAACCAGCTTCATCTGACCAGGACAACCAAAGCTCCGCTCAGATCTTCCTCAACTGCAGGATCCAAAGCTAACAAACTTCCTCTTCCTCAAAGGACTGGTAACTACACTGGGCATAGAGAGTTAGACAAGCTAGAGGTTGGTCCTAGTTTTTACTTATAGTTAAGATACAGTGGAGGTGAAGGATTTCCATCCATCCATCCATTATCTACCGCTTACTCCTTTGCAGGGTCACGGGGCGGGCTGGAGCCTATCCCAGCCGACTTCGGGCGAAGGCAGGGGACACCCTGGACAGGTCGCCAGTCTGTCGCAGGGCACATATACACGAACAACATACACAACAGACAAGCACTCACACTCACAGTCACACCTACGGGCAATTTAGGGTAGTCAATCAACCTCAGCATGTTTTTGGACTGTGGGAGGAAGCCGGAGTACCCGGTGAGAACCCACGCTGCACAGGGAGAACATGCAAACTCCACACAGAAAGATCCCAAGCGCCCTGACCGGGACGCGAACCGGCGATCTTCTTGCTGTGAGGCGACGGTGCTAACCACTGAGCCACCGTGCAGCCCGTGAAGGATTTCCTTCGGGATTAATAAAATTCTTATCTTGCTTCCACAGATGTTTCTCTTGTCAGTTCACAGATATTTAGTATATCCATGGAAGTTGTATGCAGTCAATTCTGTGGATAATCAATTCATCTCCTATTGGGCACTGATCGTTGGAAGAGATGTTTAATATTTTAATGATTTTTGGCTGGATCCATGCATAATATGTTTTTGATCTTTATGCTGGTGACAAGCTATATGGTCAGTCTTTTTGCTCTGTAGCCTCGAAGACACGACATCCATGATTTGAAAATGTGGACTCATCAGAGCACAGCACAGCTTTTCTTATTTTGTGTCAGTCTAATCATGTGTGTAATCTCACATGAGCTTGGGTCCAGAGAAGTCAGTGGCGTTTCTGGAGGTTGTTGATGTAAGGCTTTCACTTTGCGTGATGGACAGTGGTTTTCTGAACTATTCTCAAGCCCTAGTAATAATCTGCAATAATAAATAATTCATTGATTTACTTAGTTATTTGTTTTTATCAGTGTTTGTGGCAGTCGTGTTCTCAGTTGTATTGTACTGAACTAATGTCATGTTCTGCAGATACCAGAGCTTTGTATTCAAGGAAGTTAGGAAAATCAACAAAAAAAAATAAAAACCTTCAAATTCTTCCATCCACAAATGACAAGCCTGGCATACGGTATTCAGTGGGCACGGACAGTCCTCAATTACATTTTTACATATAATAATATAGTAATCCATTGTTGACAGCTTTGCTTACCACACCTTGGTTACATTTCTTCTTTTAATAGGAGATATTTGAAAAGATATTAAAACATCATTGGACAGGGAGTTTTCATGAAATAAGCATCTGAAGGAATTCTGCTGAGGCACAATTTGAATATTTCAAGCCTTGGAAATGGGGTGAAGGGGGAAAAAAACAATAGATTTCCATCCTTCTAAATGCTTTTGAATGGTTTGTGGGCAGAGGTGGCTGGCCCATAGGGGGCGCTGGGGCTCTGCCCCACTAGCTGTGGAGGGGAGAAATATTTTATTTTATATAATATTTATTTTTATCTATTTATTTTTTGATCAGCGTCAGTTTCATTTAATAGTATTTGTGTGCCTACATGCAATTTACCTAATTTAAACAACATTTCCACCAGCTGACACTCATTAAACAGTGAATTTCCATTGACCTACAGTGTGTCAAACTCTCTTGGGGCGCTCAGAAAAGCGCCCCTGACCTACAGCTAAATAGCCAATCCGGTTATGGTTGCTAGGGAAAAATGATTAATAGTTGGCCTATCATCGTCACCAAATGTAACGCCTGTGGGGCGCTGGAAATGTCGCCCCAAATGCTACGGAAAATGCTTTAAAGTTTAGAGTGCTACAGCTACGTAAGGAGCCAGCGATATATATATTTTTTTATGTAGGTCGTTTTCGTAGTGCGACTCCCAGACTCTGTCCGACGGCGGGAAAAAAAAACGACGACGAAGAGAGATGATGGCGATGGCGATGGCGATGGCAGTGACAAGTGGAGTACAGGAGCAGCGGTGAAATCATATCATATCATATTGATGTACCCTTTTGCGAGACGGACGACGGAGGAAAAAATTCTCGCTAAGGAGCTGGGGCCCGACAAGCCTGGAATTAACATTTCTCAGCAAACCAAGGAGAAAGATAAACTTTACTAACAGAGTTTTTATCGGAGCTGGTTCAACCGTAAGACGTGGCTGACTGGTTGTGGAGCAGCCAATGCACTTCCCTGTATCCTCTTCAGAAGTGACAAATGTGATTCAACTTGGACAAAGACTGGATTAACTGACTTAAAGCACCTCTCTGAACAGATCAAGAAGCATGAGCGATCCAAAGTTCACATGGAAAACTGCGTAAAGCTAGCTGTGCTCGGAAAGATTAGCATAGCAACACAGCAAGATGATGGGCACCGCATTGCTGTAAGAAGGCACAATGAAGAGGTAGACACAGAGTGTCTTTTAAGTTTATTTTACATTCATTGGGCAATATGTAATAATATAGTTGTGGAGACTGCTTGTTGTTTCTCTCAGGCTGTGACATGTAATGACAAATTTAGCTGGTTCTATGGCTTCTATGATGCCATAAGTAATTGTTGCATTTTTTCTTGATAAGAGAGGGTATTAAAATCATCTGTTTATGTTTAATTTTTGAAAATAATTGGTTCTCAATTCTTTGTATATACTATATTGTAATAGGAAATGTTCTGTTTCATTCTCTCTTCATATAGTGTAATAACTCAACCCACACTCACCTTTGACACTCCCCTGTCCACTCACTCACTCACTGTTGATTTGTATAGATCAGTGGCGAGCGGTGACCTGTTCGAGTGGTCATGCTGAAGTGTGAACTACAGCTAGCGCCTAATTGTTGGCTATTTAGTTATTAATTAAAACACGTCATATGTTTTTTACGGGCCCCGGAGGTGTCAGGTTGCAGAATATTTTATTAAGGCGAGGGCACGCCTTCTATAGTGTGGGTGCGCGTTAATAAAGCGTTCCCTCCACGCTATATTATAGTGAGGGACCGGGATAAAAAAAAGCGTTCCCTCCACGCTATATTATAGTGAGGAACCGGGATAAATAAAGCGTTCCCTCGCTATATCATAGTGAGATGCCTCTGGGGCTCCGTTTTCTAACGAGTACATCAAAGCGATTTTAATAAACACTCTCACATTCACACGCCCCATGTTGCCAACTTATTTCACTCATTTTGACTCGGCTAGTGAAGTTATGAGTTTTGAAGTGAATCCAGTTATGAGCATGCGCGTTGGCAGATAAGCTGCTTCACTGACAGCTTTCTTGCCATTCAAAATGCTCATGTACAGTAAACACAGCCTTGAGTGCGGGTACAACTCAATATCGCAGTGCGCATGCGCGAAACAAGCTGTCAGCTTTCCAGCTTTTCGCAAACAAAACAGGAGAGATAAGGCAGGAATTTCAGACCAAAGCAGTAGAACTAAGGTATTGCATTATAGAACACACTGACAGAAGAATATTTTCAATTTTTTTATTGAAGGGCTTGGCCATGCACTGCATTTATAGCTTATTATGACCGCTTGCGCCCCTGGTATAGATTCAGCTGAAATCATACCCTTGTTGTGAATTTATCCCTTGATTAGTATTTGATAGCATAAAGTCTAATATAGCTGTAAATTGTTGTTCTTCTGTGAAACTAGAAACTGATATTAAATTATTATTGTGGAACTGTAGTCATTTTCCGACTGTTCATTTGAATGGTTATGCTAAAATAGGCAGGGAAATATGTTGGCACGCCAGCCCCACCAAGATTTTTTTTTTCACCAGCCGCCACTGTTTGTGGGAGAGGTGGGATTATGACATAGCTGTGAGAAGACAGACGCTAACATTAGACGCCAGGATTATTGAGCCACTGATTGGTCCCTCAGAGATTTCCCAGGGAGATGGAGAGCACAGAGAAACTTTGAGATTTATCCCTGTAAACTCACTAATAATGTTACGAGATAAAGAGATAGCCTGCAGCTAGAGGCACAAGAGCGAGAGGAGGGAGCATCTATAGCAGACTATCAGCTTTGTTGTTTTGTTTGTATACATACTGTAGATACACTTAAATCCATTTTTGAGATGTTTTTTACGACAAAAAGGAAGAAAAACTTAAATCAAGGTCTACTTATAAGCTTTTTCCAGAGATTTCAACTGTATCATACACCTCACCTCATTATTTTATTCAATAATATATCATTATTTGCTTTAGCCAATCAGAGCTGCCCTTCAGCAAGTGTTATTCAAGAGTGGTCAGGAATGAATTTTATTGACAAAATAAGCTTAACTCAAGATGCTGGAGCTTCCATCAAAAGGTCTTCATCAGCACCATCACCATTGAGTTTGCAATGCAGTAGTTTAAAAAGATGTTGCCCCAACGGAATATAAATGAACAGATGATATACTGTGATCCGTTGACTCTTTCCTCTAGCACAACCCTTTATGCTTAAGTTTTCCTTGTCAAATAATTTGGTTCATGACCATAAACCTCCAAAACTAACCGCATTCAGGCTCAGAGAGCTCAAAATGGTGAACATGGTAAGCATTACCTGCTAAACATCTGCTTTGCTGGCATTGTCACTATGAGCATGTTAGTGTAGCAGGAGCAGTACTTGAGATTGGGTACAGACCTGAGGTATACTTCCCCCTCAGGAAGGATTACCAAACACACTTATAATTCCCTGGTGGTCTAGTGGTTAGGATTTGGTGCTCTCACTGCTGCGGCCTGGGTTCGATTCCCGGTCAGGGAACTTGAGTTTCCCCTATGGGGGATCAATAAAGAATTATCTTATCTTATAATCAGGTCACACAGGTTCAGTTAATATCACAAGGCGAGAGACGTGTTTAAGTTTGTAAATTAAAACAAATTTTATTAACAGTAGAAAACAATGACATAAGTAAATGCAACCAATTTAATTAAGTAAATTAAGTAAAAAAAGAAAAGGCTGCACCTCAACTTCTACAAATTATAACAAAATAAATACTTAGGCAAAGAGAGGGCCAAGGCAGGGCTTATGAAAGCCGTGCTTATGAGAGAGCTACGCAATCTGTCCATGCGAAATTGATCTGGAGGGCTCTGGCCCATTTCAACCCCTGCGCATAACGCCTATGTCTGATGCCTCCTCCTCAGCTATCCTTCTCTGTTGCTGCCAAGACAGGCTCTACTTAAGTCACATGACACAATTAATCGTGTGTTATTGTTTCCAGATTAATCGCATGCATTAGAGCGTTGATTTTGACAGCCCTAGTTGAAAGTGAATTCACATTTACACAAATTGTATCTTATTTCACACAGTTAACTTTTAAATTTTGTTTAAGGCACTTATGTAACATTTCAGTGATATCTTTATGTATATTGTGAGTTTGTGAGTGAAGAGTTTACTTTTAAGATAATATGACACAGGGTATGCTGTTCCTGATTACAGTTTTTTTCTGTTGGTTTGGCTCATTTCTTGAAACAGAAATTACATTCTCAAAACTCTAAGATCATTTGGCAAAACAGTCTTACAGTTCAGCACAACACCATAGCTCACTTGCAAAAGCAAACATCTCTCCCAAAACTGTTCACTCATGTGTCAAAACTAAGTTCCTTTGCCATATATTTAGTCAGTGCCCCCAAAATGCAAAGATCCTTCTCAATTTCTTTGGCTCATTTCTTGCAACAGATCGGACGTTCTCAACACTCTTGGTTCTCTTGCCAAAATAACCTGGATGGTTCAGCACAACAACATGGTTCACCTGCAAAAAGCTCATATCTCTCCCAAAACTGTTCACTCATGTGTCAAAACTAAATTTCTTTGCCATTTATTTAGTCAGTGGCCCCAAAATGCATCGTCCCTTTGGCGTTGTGTAAGCACTGCAGGTCAAAATGTTTAGGTGTTTAGTCACTATGGCAGAGGAGCATTGAAACATCCCTCATGTCTTAGCCCAGTCCTTCATTGACTGTGGTTACTGTACTAGGTTTTTTTTGTCTAGCTAACAGAATACAGTTGTGTATAAAACTGAAAAAAAGGATGCCAAAGAAACAGTAACCATTATCATTTACACACATAAAGTAACTTCCATACATCAGAAGCACAATGACGTATATAGCATAATATACTGTAATATAAACACAAACAAAAACAAGGAAAATTATATGAAGCCTACAGAGCTGTAAATAAAGCTGGAGCTTCACAACACTTCTTCATTGTTTGCTGTCTTCACCCTCCCTCTCCTGGCCACCGTCCTCCTCACCCTCCTGGCCGTCCTCCTCACCCTCCTGGCCACCATCCTCCTCACCCTCCTGGCCACCGTCCTCCTCGGCGAGCATGTGGCAACCATCCCCTACACTGATCTCCTGTAATATCTTCACACACAGCGTCCATTGCATGGAGCAGGGAGCTCTGATTTAGAGCCTGATGCTCAGACACTCTCCACCTCCAAGAGGAGAAAAACTCCGCTCTGAGGAAAGGAGAGTAAGGTGGTAGGAAGACCATGACCATCCTTGGCTGAGCACTGAACCAGGCCCTGATGAGCCACGGTGGAAATTCATTGTCCCACACAGTGACATAGTTTGGTAGGTGAGGCCCCACGAGACCTCTGTCATTGTCAGGGATCAAATCACAATAAAGGTGGACCAGGAAGATGAAGAGCTTCTGTGTGTGTGTGAAACTCCTCTTTCATTAGTCAAGTTCTAGTTTCACCTGACTGTCAAGGAATCAGTTTATCAAATGTTCCAAGAGATTCATATATGATATACATGGTATTATGTTCTTCTACTCATTTTGACAGTTGAACAGACTATTTTGCATGTGATGACTCATACGATGAAATGATGCTGACATATTTTGGAAAGAACGACCATTAGACTGAGAATCTGACAATCAGTTTAGATCAACCAGATCTATTGACTTGAACATTGTGCTAACAGCAGGCTACCTGTGCTTAATCATTTGCAAAGATGTACTGAGACATAGAGACATGTGCTAAGACATTTGCAATTTGAAGAAATGATTGAGAAATGCCATTCAGTTGTGAACAATTGCCAAGCAGTTTGGAGGATTGTCTATGTTGTTTTGAGAATGTAATTTCTGTTTCAAGAAATGAGCCAAACCAATGGAAAAAAAACTGTAATACTGAGTACTTTTGGTTACTGAAATTGAGTGTGTGTATGTGATTAACCTGCCTTGTATATATTTGTTAATTGTTATTTAGTTTTTCTGAATAAATTAGTCTCAAGCAGTGGCTGAGGTAGCATCACCATCACTCTTACGATTATTCCTCTCCATTTTCAGGGAGCCTGTACACAGGTCAAGATCTTCAACCTCCAGCATGAAAAGCTGCTTCATATCTGTAAGTGCACAAGGTGAACACACAAAGACACACACCAGTGACCAGCTGGCTAACCAGAGTCCAGAGTCTTAAAAAGATGCGCAGTCTGAGCTTTGCGAGTTAATGATTATGCTAGCAGTAAGTTATCTGCTGAGCACTGTCACACACTTGATGGATGTCTTTTATTTGCATCTGTGTTATGAAGAAAAATAGAGACAGGGGTGTTTTCCCATGATGTGATTGAGTGTGCCGACAACTGTAACCTTGCCGCTCCCTCTTTTTGGTATGGATGTCTATATTCAGCCAGCGTGATGAACTTGCCAGAGCTGTTTAACTCCAGCAGTGAGTGAGATTGTTCATCTGCTGCCATGTAAAATTGCATTGAACTGGGCAATTCCTCAATGGAGGCATGGTGCCGGACTTTAATCAACTTTACTGCCAGGGAGAGGGAGCAGAGTGCTTGGATTTACATATGGATACTGGCCCATTTTGACAAAGAGGACTGTGGTGAACGAGCCTCATAAACATTGTAATCTACCACCAGACATGTTGAGATTGCCACACTTTGAAGACGGAGTGATGAGATGAGTAACCCTCTCACTATGAAAATGGTTACTGGTTGTGGAGATGCATCACTTCACACTGCCATGATTATAATAATAAAAATCTTTGTTTTTATAGCACTTTCACAAATAGGGTTTACAAAGTGTTTTACAAAATTAAGATAACGAACAACAGGAATCATGAAGGCCTTAGCCATAAAAACAATGCAAACAATAGAACTATCAAGAATAACAAAATATGTACACTGAAGTAAAACATAAAATGAATTTAGGCAATAATATAAATATTGTGGGGAGATTGAATAGGGGTTGGGTTGCATGGTGGCTCAGTGGTTAGCACTGTTGCCTCACAGCCAGGACATCGCTGGTTCACGTCCCTGTTAGGACACCTGGGATCTTTCTGTGTGGAGTTTTCTTTTTGTGAATTTCCCCACTGTGGGACGAATAAAGGCTTATCTTATCTTATCTTATCACAGGAAGGCTAAATCTCACAGGGGAGACTTAAATGATAAGACGGACTTCCTGGAAGTCTGTTTTTCCTGATGGCAGACACTCACATGTGTTTTTTAATCTGGACTGAGGGACTACCAGGTGAGCAGCATTGGAGGACCTCTGTGTGTGACCTTGACAGCACACGGGGAGTTAAAAGGTTAGAACTATAGCTTTGGGCCAAACTGTTATGGGCTTTAAAAGTGTTCAGGAAAATTTTAAAATCAACTTAAAAACAGGGACCCAGTGCAAAGATAAGCCAATAGGTGTAATGTGCTCTCGTTCTCTGGTACATTAAAATCTGCATTTTGGATTAATTTTAAAAAGACAGACACTTTTTGCTGTTGATGCAGAAAAGAGAGCTGCAATTAATTATGTGATGACATAAAAGCATGAATGACATAAATTGAGCTTATTGTTATAAAGAAATGGCTTCATTCTAGAAATCTTTTGAAAAAAGCATGATTGTCTAATGGGTTTTATATGGCAGTTCAAAATGTGGTTACTGTCAAGGTTTCTAGACTGTGGGGTAATAAGATCGGAATATAAACCTAGCAGGTTTGTAATTTCGGTTTTGGAGAAGTCACTATCAAACGAAAGTATCTCAGTCTTTGAGCTGAACTGAAGGAAAGTTTGAGCCATCAATTGTTTCACCGAAATAATCTGGTTCCCAGCTGAGTTGACCTTGGTGTCGTCTTCATAAAAACTTAAATGTAAAGGCAACAATTAAATGGTGAAAAGAATCAGGCTATGCACCTAGCTCTGAGGAACCTCACAACAGAACTCAACAGCGGAAGATCTCGATTCAGCAAGTCAGTAAGTTCAGTCAGTATGGTATGACTTAAACCATTCAGGGATTGTTCCACTGATGCCCTCCCATTGCTCTAGATGGGACAAGAGGATGTTGTAAAGTCATTCATGACTTTAAGGCCATTTTCTGTGCTGTGAGCATGAGCTCTAAAAGCAAATTGGAAAGACTCAAACATCTTCTTCATCACATCTTATTATCTTTCATAAATTCCAAAAGTGTATTTGCAATAATATTCTCCAAGACAGTACCATACCAAAGGCAACCATTAAAAATGTTTAGTATAAAAGGAAAAATTGTGTCATAAAATTGGTGAAATCAAAGGGGGAGAATGTCTAGAGGACAGGAGGAGGGGTGCATTTATTTTTTTTTTTAAATTCTAGCAGTGTAAGTAGGGAAACAGGGCTGAAGAGAGCAAGTATTCACATGGGATAAACAAGCGGGCTAATACTCTCACATATGAGGGAGATTTGAAAAAACTTTCAGGAGTAGTGTCCAGAAATATTAGAAATAGAAATATTAGATTCAACGAGTTTAAAAAATTAGGTACGTCTAGAGTTTTTAACCTCTGCGTTGAATAGCTTCATCACAGTCTTGAGGTCCTTATGCTGGGGAGCTTAGGCCTTCCATTGATGCTCTGCTTTGCAACATTTATGTCTACAGATGTTTCCAAGTATCCAGGGCTGGGACATTCATTTTCTCTGATCTTAAAGGGGACAGTCTCATCAAGGATGGACCACCAGATGATGCTGAAATTTGTTTCATGCTCATCCACCAAAGACTCTCCAAACAAAGATTTAGATCTTATATTCTCATAAAAATGTCAGGATTCTGGGCTGCACAGTGGCTCAGTGGTTAGCACTGTCATCTCACAGCTAGAAGATCACCGGTTCGCATCCTGGCTAGGGTGGGATCCTTCTGTGTGGAGTTTGCATGTTCTCCCTGTGCAGCATGGGCTCTCACAGGGCACTCTGGCTTCCTCCCACAGTCCATTGGGATAGGCTCCAGCCCCACGACCCTGCAGAGGATTAAGCGGTAGATAATGGATGGATGGATGTCAAGTTTCTGAACAAATAAAATTATTACACACAAATGACTTACTCAACAGAGTGGCCCTGTCTTGAAAGAATTTGGCATTTTGGCATGGGGCAGAGATAGAAAGCCCAGCAGGGAATGTGGATGTGATTAGATTGTATAAGTATACAGAGAGAGATGGCTTGCTGAGCAACTGATCCTTCTGTTGCTGGTCACAACAGCAGGAGTGGCACTTTTCAAATCACAGGAAAGGCCAGCAGGGCCCTCACTGTTGAACGTCAGGCTTTTCTGAGGGGATTTGTGGGAAGGGTCAAGGAAGGGTTGTGTCAGAGAGAATCAAAAGCTATAAAAGGGATAAAATTGGAATCTAGTTCCTTTCTGATTTGAGTGGAGGCTGTCAAGTGATTCCATGTGCAGCTTTGCTCATCGCCTAGTCATTAGTTTGTGCATATACTATTACAGTGTGGACTGAGAGGAGAGGGATGATGAGTGTTCAACGTCAATAAAATCTTCAACTCTCCACTGCTAAGACAATATGTGCCTCCAGACAAGATTGTAATAAATTTTATGATGGAGTCGCCCAAAACCAAGATTTCAGGTATAGTACTGCACGACTCGAGGGAAGTTAACTAACCTCGGTGGGCCAGGGGTTGTTGGCACTTGACTTGAGGAGGCTTTCAAAAGAGAGTGAATATAGGACTTACATTCATCAGGTGGTCACAAACCAAATGAATGACAATGCTGCTCCCTAAGTTGGATGTGTACAACAGCAACTTAAAAGGTGATGATATGTTAATCTTGTGAGTTCACAAGTTCTTGCTGCCCCAAGGTTCTTCATTTTTGGGGGTGTGGTTTGACAGAAGTCTCAGCCAGGAAACATAAGCAAAACAGCTGTCAGCAGCTTCTCAGTGAAGTATTGCTAAAATTGTAATTTGTTCACACAAATATGTGACACCCGCTTGTTCTAGCTGAGCCATGCTGACTTCAAACCAACAGCAAAAGGAAAAAAGACACAAACACAGAAATGTGTCATGTGAAACAACCCAGACTGATCTTTAACAGAAACACTGGTTTACCCTTTTCTCACATAACAAGCTAAATGAGAGAACAGGTTTCCAGGACCTTTAAAGGAAGACTTCAATATTCTTTTGACACATACAATATCTTACTGAGAGAGATAAGAAGGTCAAGAGCATAAACATGCTTCAGGCAACAGCTGGTTATTAAGTTTCACACAAAGAGGTGAAAGAGTGGGAAACAGCACCTTTAAAGCTCACTGATTCACATATTGTACTTCATATGTTTAATACATACGGAAATGGAAGTGTAAAAATAATAACAATCTTTGTTTTGTATGTTTATTGTGCATATTTTCAATTGTTCTCATTTGTTTCTCATGTCATTTTACAAACTCCGCACAACAAGCTCTATGCTGTTCATTTCACAGACAGAAATGACCTTGATTTTGATCTTCTCATCCACCTTTCAGTTAGCAAGTGAAGTGTATTTCCCAGAACTCAAAAGATTAAACATATTTTAATGAGGACTTGATTACAATATAACTTAAAATACAAACAAAAGGATGATAGATATACACTGCATGTAAGATTTGGCAACTTCAAAACACAGCAGCACAGCTACCATGCTGTGGAGTGAAAACGGTTAGTTTATCATGCGAACTGATCTGATTTCCATCTCCTGCTCTCTCACTTCACAGCCAATCATCTCTGTGCTGTGCCGTGAGGAAGCCAGCTGTACTGCAGGATGATATGAAGCATTTATCTCCCACGCAAAGAAATGTCAGAGGTCAATTTGAAAGTAATGGAGTGGAGGGCGAGAGAGAGCGAAAGGTGGCAGATGCTGGCGATTTGTAACAATTCAATTTAATCTTCAGTAAAAAAAAAAAAAATTGAAAGGNAATAGTGATGTGAGAAATGCACCAAAGCGACTGAGAAAAACTGTAAATGAGGCAATTCTACCTTTAAGAGAGTGAAACTATGGGAAAATAGTTAATGCTGTAGTCATAACTTTTAGCCTTTTAAATATCCATATTAACAGGTTTCAAACAGAGGCATCAGTTCAACCACTCTGTCCTGTGTGATGAGAGGATGGTGCAGGTGCAGCTAATGATGGAGCCATGGACCAGAAAAAACAGGTCACAGAGTAGCAAGGTGGAGAAGCATGGGTCCACTGAGCTCTGCAGGCATCTGCTGCTGCAAAATAAAACAGGCAAGATTCTCTCTGAGGTGTTGAAGAAACACACAGGCACATGCACACATGCCCTGATGTGAACACAAGAGCACGAGGAAACCCACCAACAAGGGTCAGTGGTATCAAGCCTTGCAGATATTGTATGACTGCTGGTTATTTGGCTAGGCTTCAAGGTATCTGATATCAGAATCTTGCTGCCATCCCAATACAATGGAGGCAAATAGAATTTTGTTTGTAATGTTCACAGCAAATTTCAAGAAAAATGACTTAGTCGACGTCCATATGCAGCAAGATTATTCCTAGAACTTTTCAACAGTTTTCATCTCAACTATTTTTTAGTAGTAGAGTAGTTCAAAAAACTGTTGATACAAAGGCATGTAACTTCAGTTATGTAGAGTACATAAATTCACTTATACAATGACATTTTTAAAAACTCAAATTTTCACTATTGGTTTCACATGTGACATAAACCCTGGTTTCCTCAATGAAGGCCGAGCAAACCAGTCATCCAACCAGTCCAACATCTTCCAACCCTCTCTCCATCTCGCCATTATACAGTTCTATGTCACCTGACTTTGACGGTACATCAGTCACACTACAGCAGCACCTCCAGAAAAGAAGCTGGCGGGGTAACTGGGGCGTTATAGTTTGAAGAAGGCTCCTGACCAAGCTGTCATATTTGACACGTTGGGAGTGAGAATAAACTATACATTCATCAGGTCAAGATCGATTCTATCTAATACTTTGGCTTGGTACTAAATATCTTCAAGACATTACCATCAGTCTCACCTGTACTAATTAATAAATGTTATCATGCAAATACACTGAACTAAAATGCACTTGGGACTCGGCAATAGTCATAGTTGTAATCTTCTTAAATCTTTTGGCCACAGTCACATATTTTAAAACATGAAAACTTAACTCAAAACTATCCGTGTGGAGAGATACAATGAATCCTATAATAGAATCCTTAAATAGAAAATATATGTTGCTGTAATGTGGGTGTACAAACCCTTTAACTGGGGTTCAGCTGATATGGGTTTTTGACACTGCATCAGTGCAATTTTTGCATTCATGCAAAAATCAATGATTGTGGCTTTAGAAGCAGTTACATTTTCTCATGAAATCAAACAAAGAGTGATATCCACCTGAAAATCCACAAAGGTCAATATCAGCAAAGTGACATTTCAGGCTAACCCTACACTTCACACAGAGCAGACAGAGGCCACAGGAAGGTCTAAGCTGCTGCCCACTGTCCCCCAGGAGTGTGTGGTGGGAGATGAAACAGAAGGAGACATTAATGCTTTACATCTCAGGGCTATGTACACCGTGGCACAAGCAGGATAATGGACCCAGGTCACAGATACTAAACGCTGTTATTGACCTGAACCAGGGGGAACAGACAGAGACTGTAAGGAATAGATATTTATTGCTATCCAATGGCCCTGTTGTTTTATCCTCCGTTACATCCGCAGAAAGAAAAGACTTTCCTGTTTGATTTGCCACAGAAGCGACGTCCCAGGAGTGCGACAATAAAGATTTGCTGTCATTCAATCACGGCTGACCCCTCACCCAGCTGTAACATTGGAATCTCACGCTCTGCTTCAAACCCTTGCCCTTTTTTTTTTGTTTTCACAGCGTCACCTCTCTCCCATTCTCTCGTCCTCTGCCCCTCTCTGCACCGTCAGGTCCCATCCTGCAATTGAGATTTCACTCCTCAGTGTTTTGACACGCTCCACAGCCCTAACATTGATTACAGCATCCTGCAGGACCGCATTAGCACTGCATGACCAGGCACTTTGGTGTGCGTGTGTGAACTGCAAGGTATGTTGGTTCTGCCTTGTATATTACAGCAGCAGCCGCCATGCTTGGCACGACCACCACCCATTACTACTCATTCTTCTCAGATTGGATTCTGTCCCTGAAACTGCCCCCTCTGAGGGAGGATAGCTCAGAGCATCGGACTAATGCCACCAGATAATGCACACTGAACATTTGTGTGTGTGTGTGTGTGTGTGTGTGTGTGTGTGTGTGTGTGACTTTGTGTCACTGCCTTAAAATCAGCTGGAAGAAAAGACAGAGGCCGCCTGGAACAAATGGTCAGCAGAAAAAAGCAGGGTGTGTGATTACAATATGTTTGACTCACCAGCTATAAACAGTAGCATCTGGTTATACATTTTCCTTGACCCACTATTATCTGACACATGGCAGCTGAGAGAAAAAGCTGGTAAGTTATCAGATATAGATCTCTATGCAGTTAGCCATAATGACCATTCTAGCTTTCGGTGTTTATTTTCGGTAAAGAGACAATCGTTTGAAATGATTCATGTAGAAATCAAGTTATTTAGAAAGCTCTGGAAGGCTTGCACGGCTTGCCCTGATATACACTTTTTTCAGGGAGTCCTTATCTCCTCTCCTCCTGTTACATTTGATTAGATATGTCAGAAATCAGTTTGATCACCCATGGCCGATCGTTGAATGTTTTGGTAATTAATCAGATGCCACAGCTCGCTCAAAATGAACCTCAATTGACGGCCCATCTGCCAAAAATCCATTCAAGTCTAAATATCTAAGTATCTATGATTAGTCTGGGTTGATCAGAGTGTACAGCTGTACACACATACCCAAACCACACATCCACATATATATAAAAGTACAAACACCGTTTTTGTCTTCTCTGTTTCTCCTCATGTTCACACTCTTAAAGATTCATGGTCACACACACCGTGAGTCAAAGACTCGGTTTGCTTCTCTCTTTGTGTTTTCAGTCCTGGAACGTTTCTGCCTCCCTCAGCATTTCTTATTGCGCCCCCACCCCCAATCTCTCCAACAACCAAAGGCCATGGGAGCTCATTCTCTCTGCAAAGAGTTAACAGCTCCCCACGGGGCTTGTGACAATGCAATCAAGCAAAGCAATATGTCTACAGCTCAGAGAAAATACCAAAAGAAAATAAACAATGAAGAAAGACTCGCCACAGTCCGTTCCCCTTGTCCATCTCAGCCCTCTCAATAGTTTGGAGCTTACCAGCCTCTGACAAAGAAACAGGCAGACTGGAAAGAGAAGAAGAAAAGTTTGGATTCCAAACCACAAGACACTACACTACTACTAACATTCAATTTTGCCAAAGGGTTTATCAAATAGTAAAAGAGTTTGTTGCTCTGCAGCAAATGTCATGATGCAATCCACCAAGCCCATGATTCTGTATTTCAGTGTTGTAGTGATGTATACATCTTTCTTTTCCTCACTAGTAATACATGAATCTGTGCTCAGATCGGAAACAGATCAATTAAACTAAACCAATTTCAGTGTTCAGTGTTGAACAGTTAAACAGTTTATTATAGTTTTGTATAGTTCTGCTTGTAAACTTGCAAGCACATTCTGAAAGAGTAATGAAACTGTAAACTCAATGCAACTGTAAACTTATTGTCCTTACTGTATATACTATTATATACTATCTCTAATTAGGGCTGTGAAAGTTATCGCGTTAAAGCATGTGATTAATCAATAACGATTACACTTACATTACAATACACGATTAATTGCGTCACGTGACTTAGGTAGAGCCTGTCTGTCAGTCCTCATTCTGTGTGGCTACCCACACATGCAGCCTGGCAGCAACAGCGACAGAGAAGGATGACCAAGGAGGTGTCGGACATAGGTGTTAGACACAGGGGTTGAAGTGGGCCGGAGCCCTCCGGAGCTCAGCTTCTCCACCTCGGACCTGAGCTCCACCTCAACGGACCCTTGATCAAATAAATAAACTATTCAAATCAAGCTGACAGTAGCGCCACAGAGTAAAGATCATTTCCGCACTGATTCAGCACACCACAGTAGTGATATGCACAGAGCTAGCTGGAAGTCATGTCAACCAAGTTAAAATAACAGAGTGCAACCAGGCAACGCCTCTCAGCAAAGCAACCACAACTAGACTAACAAATGCAATGGCTCAATGGGTTGCTATGGACTGCAGTAAAGCAATAAAGTAAGAGAAATAGATTTCCAACACCACATATTCGTTTTATCTCCTCACCGAAATACAAATATTAGTATTTTAATCGTGATTAATTGCAGAGTAATGTTGCAATTAATCAAGGTAATTCTTTTAAATCGTTTGACAGCCCTATCTCTAAAATATTACACTATGCTGTCTCTTTTTTCCTGTGATATCAGCAACACTATTTCCTAAAGGGCTTGATAAATAAGACTGTTCTAATGGTGTTGACCATGGACTTGGACCAGGATCAGCTCGAACTACCTTGCATTACTAGCTAGTTGAGAACAGATAAGAATAAAATCAGTGAGCCAATTCCCAAATTTCCTCTATGGGGGATCAAGAAAGAATTATCTTGTTCTTTGTCCACTTCCTCTTACATTCCCAAACCAGTAGAGGTCATCTTAAGTCTGGTTTTAACACATAACATAACATTTATTTTTTCATTTGAATTTCCTACTATTGACAGAATTACACATACTTCAACCAGGAAAGATGAGTACATGAAGAAAGATCATTTATTACAAGTGACAATGATGAAGATATTGATTTTGAAACTTGACAGAGAGTCGTTCGTGTTTACACAGTTTATTCAGTTGATTACTTATTTCATAATGTCTATTTTATTTATTTAATATTGAAAACGTTCTATAGTAACTGAACCTCAAATCCTTGATTGCATTTAGAGTACTTGCACAGTCTATCTGCAACACTACACCTACTACAGCAATGCACACATTTGAATGTAACTCACATGATCACATTTGAGTGTTGATTCAAAACCACCATTATCCACAAGACTTCCAGTAAGAGGTCACCTTGACATCTGAGAATTTCACATGCAACAGGGAGAATATCCATTTTCTACAGTGTCTGGTTTTTTTTTTTCATTACAGATGAAAGGTGTATAAATAGTGTGTGGTGCCAAGACAGAGCAATAACAGAGGCAGGAGTTTCAGGGTATCACAGTGTCAGCAGAAGTGTTAGCATTCCCGCTGGGCGCTCCTGTCTCTCTTAACCCTCCTATTCTCCTTGGGGTCAATTTGACCCCAATCAATGTTTATCATTCAAAAAATAATAGTTGCCTTTTTTTGTTTGACTTCATATTTCATGACTTTTCCTAATTTGATTGGTACAATTGATTAAGCATAAAATTATCATGATGATATTTTTTTTAATGTGCTGAACACATATTGCACGCATTGGTGTTCCTCTGGGGTCAATTTGACCCCAAGCTATTTTAGCTGTGTAAAACTTGTCTGTCTATGTGTGACCCATCTGTGACCTAACATCCCCACACCTGCAGGTGCAGAGGTGATACTTTTGGGTTGATACATGCCATAGGGGAGGTCCAACAATATTCTCTCACCATAGTATGGTCCTTTTCCCCACTTGAACAGCAGGGTATGTTGGGTATTCCCCACTTGAACAGCAGGGTATGTTGGGTATTCCCCACTTGAACAGCAGGGTATTAGCGCTGCTAATATTATCAAAATGGTTCAAGGCCCCAACACATATGCAGTCAGCCATGTTGAAGACATCAAGTCATCATTTGAGCACTTCATAACACCATCAGTTGAAAATATTCTTCTTGGGATGAAAAATTTAGAGGGGATGTGTTTGTATGGGGACAGTTGGAAAGACTGGGATGTATTTGACTTCGAAGCCTACATTGGCTTGTTCATGTTGGTAGGAGTTTCCAAATCTAAAGGTGAAGCAACAGCAATACAAAAACAACAAAACAGCAAATAAGTAAGTAAATATGT
>JBBMOC010000074.1:855685-928546 GCA_037975185.1 Centropyge bicolor
GGGGGGGGGGGGGACCAGCATCAACCAATATAGATCATTCTGTGAGAATCATGAATGTGCACCCCAAATTAGAAAAGATTTGGATGAAAATATACACTAACTCTAAAACTGAAAGTTTGACCTGATGGTGGCGCTGCAGGAAAGGTCATATCATCACCAAAACCAACAGGGTTCATACTCTTGTATCAAGGGGTTATTTATGTTTTCAACAAATAAACAAAGTGGCTGACACAAAAAAAAATGGTCATTAATAATCTGCAAATCATTTTTTTGGAAGGAAATATCTATGGGGTCAAATTGACCCCAAGGGTGAAAAGTGTTAGTAATATTTGAGGAGAATAGGAGGGTATGGGTCTTGCTGGAAATAGGTTCCACACATGAGGCAGGGAAAGTGAATCTGGTGCCAGCTTTCCTGATAAGTATGACCTGAAAACATGTAGAATCAATGCTAATATGGTTGAAGGAAAGGGTGTATGCATGTGTGTATACTGTAAGAGGCATCCCCTGTGGCCACTGATTATCCAGCTGTTGTATGGTGGAGGATACTGTACCCCCGCTCCACTGCATGGATGGATTCACTTACAAATGGAATTGTGCAGCTAGGAATCGCAAGTGCTTGTGTAAAGTATGTCTGACTGGTTTTGAATCTCAATGTCATATGTATGTACAAGGACACTTATGGTGGAAAAGAGCTAGATATGCAGGACCGGATGTCTTTTCGGTAAATGAAGACAAGCAGCATTGAAATCAACAAATAAAAGAAATGTGGAGATTACTGTTTCATGAAAGGCCGGGTGCACATTCAAACGCATCTGTTGCATGTGCACACATATTAGACCAACCCTGTCCCCTAAGAATTGCATTTATATACCGCTAGTTTGATTTGAAGGGTAAATATTGCCATTTGGATTAAGTAAACTGAAACAATGAAAGCCTGCAAAACCTTCACTGGCAATGTTCATTTGTTTCCCTACAACATTTGCCCTGGGCAGTTGGTTACAATGTTAATGGTTATGTTGAGAGTCTTGAAGCACTTTGTTAATGTTCAGGAAAGACTGGCCTTGGTCTAATATTGCAAAAGTTAACACTGACATGAGATAGAGTGCATTTACTTTACCAGAATTTAACCTAACCCCACCTGTGGCCCCACTGTGTACACTCTTTCCTGTTATGAAGTCCACTAAAAATGTCTAAAACTAATGCAATCTAATTGAAAATCAATTAAACCCTGCTTTGATGAAGGCTCTGATGTTTTCCCCACAGTGGGGAAAGTAACATTGCACAGCAGCAAGGGGATAGTCAATGGTTACATAGTAATAAATAGTATGTTTAAAACAGTATTAACATTTAGCAACCACAGGCTAAGAAAATGTATTTGCAAGATTACAAATTACAAAATTTACACAGGAACTAATTACAGATGTGCATGAGAATATGAAATATATGATGAGTATATACACTGTGAGACATGAACAGATGTGAAATATTTCACATATTGCACACTGAAAAATACTGCACAGTGAATGGAGTAGGCTGACATACACACTGACATAAAAAACAGCAGTGCTGGTTGTACAGCCTCATACTGCTTCATTGAGATGATAACACAAGCCGCTAGGACATGGTGCTTCTTGATTTTTTAATTGTGTTAGTGCATGTCCACCCTGATGGAGTGTGAACCTGGGCTGGAACATCCTGTTCTAACTATGCACAATCAACATATACGTTGTACTCTTTCTCAGACTTTGTGCCCTGATCCCGAACACCCCCATCTCAGTTCAGTACCATTGCAGTGTCTATTTGATTCAGAATCCAGTGGTAACAGGCAGAGCTGAGGTTTTTATTGATGACAGTGTCTCCTGCACCAGTGAGAATGAATGTAAGCTGAACAGCCATGGTCCTCTGCGACTTGTGGTTACCACTTGAACAAGTTTAAAACTGGTCGGAAAAGTCTTTCCATGAGCCTGTTCCATCAAATTGGCCTGGCCATAGTGTGGGAATCCTCCCTTTCATCATCCTCACTGCATGGAGTCATTGCCACACACTGTGATGAACGGCCTTATGTTGTATAGTGTATGGTGTATGGTGTAGTATTTATTCTGTTTTTAGGGCTTTATGGCTAGGCTAGCAAGTAATATAAGTTAAAAGTGATGATTTATGGAATTATAGGGAGATTTTGATAGTTGTTAACGGTAATATTTGCTAATTATGGCGAAGCTAATGAGTCTTTTTCAACACACATGCACTCTTTTTTTTCTCCGACTTTTATTCATTTTACTTTTGCATGTATAATTTTATTGGGTGACTCCGACTTGACTTAGTTGCACAATTATGGTATCTTACCTTTGTACTTGCATTTGCATTGCATTTTTTTCTTTTTGTAGCAATCTAGGCTGAGCAAAAGGATATAATTGAAATTGCCAGGCCCTCACAAGAGCACCTGGCAACCCCTCTACAAAGCTGTGACATCTAGTAGATCAGAGAAGTCGTGAGACTGAGAAGCACTGGGGAATACTTTGCTCAATTACTATTTTGGTCAAGTGATGTCTTACCAGCCTTACAATGCCATCTGGTGATGGAGCGGATACGTTCTCCATGGGGGGATGGATGCTACTTGCCTCATTAAAAATAAAATGATTTGCATACTATTTGTGCAGTTATTAACTGACATAGATTACCCCCAAGGTTAACTGGGAGGCTGTGTTTGCTACTGATCCAGGCTACACACATACATAGCACACCCATCCAAAACTATGCCACTCTTTCACATTCAGCAACTATGTTGAATTGCTAATAGCTCCAACCTGACCAAACTTTTCCTTTCAGCTTTGTGGAAAACCAGTGATTAAATAACAGTATTTGTGAGGTTGCTGCTTACATTGTAACTTTTGTTCATATTCCCAAAAATCAACCACAGCGAGTCCACCTCTGGTGCTGCAAACGGATGAACTGATGTGAAAGCCTGCACTGACAAACAGAAACACCTCTCTATGAAAAGATGCTGCCACATCAACAGCTACTGTCAACAATGCTTCAAATTGATGTCCAAGCATATTCGTCAGCTGTCAGCCCTTCTGATGCCCGCCTTTGACTCGTGAGTGCTGATGTGAAGAGGGGAAAATAGAGGGAGGGCAACTGACAGGGGAAGAGATGCTGCTGATGACACCAATTTATGCAAGACAACGAGAAGACAATGGCGAGACAAATCGCAGTGAAGCCCCAGATTTCATCCCAGTTTGTGCTCTGTCAACTGTGAAAAAAATCATGTTTTGTCACAGCAGTCTGTGTCCAGTGTATGCACACACACACAATGCAATTAGGTATCTAACAAAATAATTAGGGATATATTAGGGAACATATATATATTCCCATTATACCACTGTCACTGGGTATAATCCAACGATTATGACTTAATTATGCCACAAAAACACCAGCCACAGCTTATCTTTGCAGTTCATTTTATTTATGTCCAACATTTATTTTTAAGCATATCAGGGATATAATAAACACATGAGATAGTGACAGATAATGACAGGTCACTTTAATTTTCCTCAGATGAGGCTGAACATGCAGCTTTGGGGCATCTCGGTGGCATGGGGGCGTAGTCTGCATATAGCAAGAAAGGACTCTGTATCTGAACATGCACTTGGAGGGGGTTCAGTACAGTGCTGTGTCTTCATCACACAGGTGAAGTGAAAAAAGGTTAACAATCATGTGTAGAGCATTTTTTTTTCTCCCAAGTTGTTAGCATAACCTTTCACCATGATATCCTATCAGTCTGTGACACTGCTATTATAGAGCGATAACTATAGCTCAACAGCCAATGAAAGGGCTTGTAAAAATACGATCTCTATTGTTTGTATTATCCAGATATATAACATCCAATCATTTGTTTCATCTGCAGTATGTCCGCACTGTGATCCGATCTGGTCTAAGTAGGACCAATGACACCAAATGTCAGAATTGCTCATTTTCCAACTTGTGAGAAGATATTCTGACAATTCAAACTGCATAGACACCTGACTAAGTGTGACATTCAGTCAGATGGAGCCAGATGACCTCCTGAAGTGGTGAGGCAGATCCAGTCACTTGGTACTGTGTGCATTTATGCATTTGTGACAGTGTGGAGGGTATGAACCCTCCCCCTACCTGTTTCTCGGCGCACACCTCCACACACCTGTCTGACGCACTGTTTGCGGGGCGGGGCTTAGGGCATTTAAGCACCGGCCGCAAATGCGCTCCCTCTTTCCTTGGCGGTCTCGGGCGTGGATCCTCTCTGCTCCTCCGTGGGTCCACGGGAGTGTGCCGCGTGGTCACCTGGTCGCCTGTGTTTGAAAGCTACACGCTGCACGTGTGTCTCCGCGGCCGCTGTCCGCCTTCGCCAGTGGTGTCTTATGCTCGGGTAAGCGGCATGCCTCTCCTTCTTTGACTCATTAGGCTGTACCCAGCCAATCTAACTCTCTCCCCCTTGCGTAGTGCGGTGCTTTGTTGTGCATCGGCACCTGCGCTCATCCGGAGGCTGGGAGTGCGCCTCCGTGGGGGTCTGGAGACCGGTGCTTCCTCTACTCTTGAGTTGCCGGTTTCTGCCTGTTGTCCCACAAATTCTGATTGTTATTAGGTCCTAATGGCATACTTTTACTAGGGCTGTCACGGTTAGGGAATTTCCCCTGCGGTGAGACCGCATGGCTCAGTAGCGCGGTATGCAGTATCATGTATGTATTGTAAAATTTCAACTGTATATCTGTGGTCGTTATTTTGAATTTTGTGTTTTGGGGTTTACTTACTTTGCATGTTGTGCTTGTTTGTGGTTTGTTGATTTCCTATCTTATGTTTCTTGTCATACATACACAATTTTAATGAGTCTAAAATAAGTTTTAAAAGAATTGTATGAAATAAAAATTATATATTTTGCTATGTAAAGATGTCTCAGCCCCATATCTAGTGTTAACGAACCTGTGTCTGCCTTGTGCAGGGTCCTAGGCCTATCCTAGGTGGCCTTGTCATTAGTTGCTCGGAATTCATCTGCAGTTCCCTTGTGCTTATGCCACACATTGTTCTTCCAAGCCATAATCTAGAAGCTGTGCATGACCTGACATTCACAAAACAACACAGATATCAGATCAGATTCATAACATAAAAATGTGAATGTTCTTTTATACTTTGTGAAAAACTAGTGTATGGTTTCACTGTAAACCCAAATAAGTTAGCAGAACTAAAAAAAAAGTGAGGCAATCAGTTGCCACATTATAATAAACTTAAATATTTGGAGTTGATATTAGATATACTTTTAAATTACTCATAAATTGAATTACTGATTAGGCCAACTCAAAAATAGTCAGTCAATGGTACTCAAATAATTCATTCATCCTTCTCATTGCAATAACTCAAGATAACTTAATAATTTCAAGTATGTAAGTATATGTAAGTATAACTCAGGATTTCATATTCAATGAACTTAACATTTATTAGTTTGTTCTTTCAATCTTCTGATTCCAACATGACTCAAAAACATTGACTTGCTTAAACTCGAAATCATTTACCTTCACACTTAAAATATTTGTGGCAACTGATTGCCTTAAACATATCAAGTACTCTTGACTTAAAAGTAGTGGAAGTGGAAGTAGTGGAAAATATTCAAATGCAGGAAACGGTTAACACAACATTACCATTTGAGTTTAGAAGAATTATTTACCCACACCTGTGCCTTGTAGCATAAAATGAACCATAAATAATATTTCAAAGTAACAATTACAAGGGCACAATTTTGGCCATCTGCTGAAGTGCAGCAATGTAAACAATTTTCAAAACCTACAAAATACATACACAAGGCACAGTGGGTAGCCTTCCTCTGGCTATCTGGTTTAAATCTAGTAACTTCAGGATGCACTGTAGTTTTAGAAAAGAAATTCAAACTCAAAAGCAAAATTCACAATATCCCAACATCTCATCCTCAGGTGATAAAGTCTCTATAACACTGTTTGCAACTAGGTAGGTAGTTACTTTACTTCAGGAAAACAGCCTGAAACTTTGAGGCCAGATTCTTTTCCTAAACTACACCTTGTAAAAACAAAATGTCACAGTGTAAACACTTAGCATATCAGTGCAACAACAATAAAATGTAAATTACATTAACAACTTTGTGCCATCTGACTGAAAACCAGTTGAATACTGTAGAGCAGCAAATTGAACATCAACAGCTGAACAATAGTCACCATGGACCATGACAATTCTTGTTGTGGACTAGGCTCTAAAAGGGTGAGCACTCAGAATCCACAACTCCTTTTCAGATCTAGAGTTACACATGTAACATGAGGTCATTTTTGAGAGTCTGTAGCTTTGGTGACAGTTTAGAGTTATCCAGACCAAGCAAGATTTTCTGTGTGAACTCAAACATGTTGGTCAGTCCCTTTGGATAGGCGAGATGTAGAGCATAAATGAGGCCAAACATTACCAGAAAGGCATCAGGAAGCCTGGGGAGGTCGACCATCACATCACCCTCTAGGATGACGGAGATTTTCGCTGGATGGTAGTGAACTGGGCAAGTGGCATCATCACTCACAGTTGTAAGGAGGACCACTGACGCATCCCCCAGGTCTGGCTCATCCATATCATCCTGAAAAAATGAAAGGGCAAATATTAAACATAAAAGAAAAAATATAATATTTAGTATTTTTGGAAAGAACAGAGGTTGACTGAAGGAGCTGTGAAAAAAAATCAGAAAAAAATATTTATCTCATACATTTTTAAAGCAGTTGTTTTGAGTGGACAAAATGTCCTTAAGGGTCTCAAAGGATGGATGAAAGAGGGTTAAGGTTTCTAAACATCTTGCCAAATGTTTGCAGTTGAACACTGGCCCATTTGACAGACAGACCGACAGAGTATTTTATTAATCCCTTTGGGAGGTTCCCTCCGGGAAATTGACATCTCCATCGCTTCTAATATATTGCACTATTTAAATATAGAATACAAAGTGTAAAATAGAATAGAAAATAGAAAATAAAAATATATAAAATCTAAAAATTGACACAATAAATTAGACAGTAGAGATGGCAGGAATTTGAATCAAAATAGGCACTTGTAGGAGAACTAAAGAAAATATGCATATGTGTATGTGTGTACCTGAGTGTAGCAGCAGTGGGTAGTAGTAGTATAATATAATAATATAATATAGCCTGTTATAGTAGTATGATATAGCATATACAATGTATAACATCCAAGAGTATAACATACATGTACATGTATAATATAATAATATGGTAGTGTAATGTGTTGTATACTACTATTTACTATTTAATATTTATTACTACTATTACTACTATTTATAGAAATGTTAATGTGTGTTTTCCTTATACATAAGTACATGAAATGAAAATATGAATAGGTTAATTTACAGTACAATAGGCTTGATATTTCTTAACTGGGACTTACTACACATGTTCTGCAAAATCCTGACACTTCCTGTCACAGTCCTGAAGTTAGGTTTCTGTTTTGACTTCGTTTATGTTCTTCCTTAGTTTTGTTGTTACACTCCGCCATGTCATTGTTTCTGTGTAGTCCTGTCATGATGTTGTCCCGTCCTGTCACATGTATTGTTTAGTTCTGTCTGTTCTAGTTCTGTGTTTTGGTTTCTGTTCTGTCTGTCATATTTCTGTGTCCAGTGTCTTGTCTCTGATTCATGTCACTTACCAGCCACACCCACCTCATCAAGTCACCTGTGTTTTCTGTTGAAGTTAATTACCACCACACACTATTTAAGTCAGTTGTTTTCTGTTTACCATTGCCGGATCGTCACCTCTTTTCAAGTCACGTTTCAGACCACGCTTCTCTTCATGTTCACGTTCACGTTCACGTCCACGTACACGTACACGTCCATGTCCATGTGATGCCAAGCCTTGCCTAGTCGTGCCTGTTTTCTGTTTGGATTTTGTCGTTTTGATGTGAGTTTTTGTTTAGATCCTATTTGGTTTCATTAAAGACTATTGAATCAGCGTAAGCGGCATGCCTGTAATTCCTAAAAAGATTAAAATAGTGTAAATACTGTAACAAGTTTACAAATCAAACCCAATGCCAGTCAACACATTATATTAGCTACCACAATAATATCTGCACATAATTCCACTAATAACGTGCTGACTTATCTGGTGCATTTGTGAAATTCAAACGCTTAAACCTTTAAATTCTCAACATTACACAAAGACTTCACCTGTGAAATCTATAATCACCTGTGTATCATGGACTTTGAAAATGTCAGCCAACATGTCTGCAGTTTTGCCCGTTCTGGAAGCTTTCTGCCTAAATAAGGACATCAAACGAGAAGTGTGTCATGTCTAAAAGGTTATGTTAAGTTAGATTTTGTTATGTCTTGTCTTGTCTCGTGATTTCCTGTTTTATTTTGAAAATCTAACTTTCTCTCTCGTTTCAGATAACTTGCCCTTCCTTGTGTTTCCCGCCAGTGTGATTGTCTGCCCCGCCCTGATTGTTTCTACCTGTTCCCCATTTCCTCATGTGTATATATAGTCTGCGTCTCCCTTTGTCTTGTGCCAGTTTGTCGCGCCACTGTACCGTCATCCTACGCCTCCCATGTCTTGTTTTGCTCCTCGTCTGGTTAAGTATTGTTTTGCTACTTTGTCTACTTTGTTTGCATTTTGTTACCTTGTGGTTTTTTCCTCGTTTGAGTGATTTTTTGTTAGTATTTTTCATTGCCTCAGTCTTTTTCCTCGTCAGAGTGATTTTCAGTTGGTACTTTGTCTCACCGTTTACCTCAGTGTTTTTCCTCATCATGAGTGATTTTGTGTTGAAACTTTTTATTAAAGACTTTTATTTTCAACTTTTGGTGTCTGAGTCGTGTGCTTGGGTTCAGTCCTTGCCTGTGTCGTGTCAAAGTGTGGCAATTGAGTTCAGCATAGAAAGTATTGGGAAGGTTCTGGTTAGTAATGCGTTGAAACTCTGCATACACCTGCATTGTGGAAAGGACAGTACAGAAAGCAGAGAGAAAGAGGAAAGAGATTATTTAATCTAGGATGAATGCATGGATAACACTGCACACAATGTGATATACAGTACTGTCTGGTACAGATGAAAACAGATGAATGAGTTGATCAACATTACCTCGGAGTGCATACGAAGAGCAGGCCAGAGCTCCATGAGCTCTTTGATTGGAGGGCTGGACATCACAACAGTCTGTCGTCGCAAGGCAAATGTGGTCTGCATCAGCTTGCTAATAAGTGGGAGATTTCTCTCAGTCTTCTTTACTTCCTCCACAATGGCCTGCCTCAAAACGTCAAGACTTGAGGGATCCTCTCCTTGAGGAAAGTTGGGCAGAAAGTTGACTTCTGCACGGTCTTCTAGGTCTTTTGATGTTGGAGTGTGAGGGTTCATTCTCAGGGTTTCGTTGACTTCATTTCCCAGCATTTACAGTGACCTCCTGACATCCAGCTCTTCTCATCTTGGTCCTGTAGTTAGTAGTTGACATAGACAATGTCACTAGAAAAGTCTGATGCAAGACTCCCTTGGTGCACTCTACTTTTATGGGAGTTAAATGAAGAGTATACATTGATTGCATTGTTTAAAAGGGATTGTTCATTGCATATATTATGTATGATCTTCACCTGACGTGTGTTCCACTGAAATAACTTTTTTTTTAAACAGAAACATAATAACCAATTTTTAAAATTTTTTTTTAACCTGTTCTGTTACAGCAACTTGAGCAAATAGTGTGAAGTTCTAGATGCCCAGTCGTGCCACACAGTTTTGATCTGCTACAGGGAAGTCTGAGATACTTCTCCCATAGTATGATTTATATTTTTATTTTTGGTTTGTGCGATGACCGGACCAGAACAGGAGGGAAATGGACAGAGATAAAGAGAGGGGGATATGAGGACAAGAGGGGGATGTGAGGACAGAAGACAAGAGACAAGAGAGAGCATAACAATAACAACAACAACAACAACAACAAAAACCACCACTACCATAACAACAATTACAATGATGACAAAGGAAGAGCAACAGATGACAAAACAGCTTAAAAAAACCCCACCCCCGGTAGCATCCCACCGCCCGCCACCACGGGACCGCCCAGCACCCAGACCCAGTGAAGCACCTCCGGAACCGGCCCAGATACGTCCCCAACACCCCGCCCGACGGGGCCAATTACACGCAGCCAAATTTAAGAGGTAAAATGAACATTGGACCCAGTTAATTTGAACCAGCATTTGGATATAATATTTTACACAAGTACATTTTGCTGGGTTAAGCAAGCAACCCATTTGCTGCATTAGATTTTCCCAGTGTGTGGCTGGCTTAATACTCACCCACTGGTGTAACTGAAAAGTACACAGATTGGGTTGTTTTCATCCTGTGATGTCTTACAATAAGCTGTAACACCAGGGTTCAGTGAGATTGTCATCCTCTAGTGACAAAGAGCATATGAAGATTCACTGTAAAAATGCTCCCTTTGAATCTGATTTTATCAGTTTAATCAAGAATGGTCTATCTATCCACTCCAGGAATTTTCCTGTTGAATCTGCTTTGCGGCTGCCGGGCAAGCATTTAATGTGAGAAGCTGAGGCACTTTGACACAACCATGTGTCGCATGTCTAGTGAGTGAATAGGTTTGAAATGTGACCTCTTACTATTTTGTCTCTTCACCTAATTCATCCTGTTGTCCCTGCTATGCTTCACCACCGCCATCTCCTCCCCCTTTTCCCCCATTCTTCATTCTGTCAAGCTCTCCATCCTCTTCTTATGAGCTTTCCTTTCACCTCCTCTGCCTTCATCAACTGCATGCGCTCCTTCCCTTGCCTTACAAATTGCTATTTGTTTTACTTTGTAAAGCGCTTACTCATACTTTCTCTTACTTTCCATTTATGTCCATTCTTTAGTTCAAAATGAGATCTGTCACTATCTCAGCAACTCTGGTTGACAAGGCCTGAGTTTGTTCTGAACCCAAATGCAGGAATCCGAGACCAAAGTTTCAAAATAAGAGATTTTTAATGAAATAAGGCAAATCTCAAAATCACTCGTAAGAGGACAGTCCAAGAACAAAATACAACAGGCAAAGTAATAAACTGAAAATCGCTCAGACAAGAGTGAGGAAAAAACAAGGCAAGAAAAAGGCAAAGTATCAACAACAAAAGTTTTCTGTGGGCCACTGCCTAGTCTGACCAATGATGACATCATCACATGGGCACTGTGGATAACAGTCGAACTCTGAGGGAAGACCTGATCTGAGGAGAGACGTCATTCTTTGGATGGAGCAGCTGTCATAGCTAGAAATCTGACCAAGTGGGCCAAAAGTATGGCAACTGAGAGCTGAGCCCCAGAGGAGTCTCTGTACCTCCATTAGAACAGTTACCCACCCAAACACCCCGAAGAGACTGTGTCTGCCCCCCGACCACTTAAATGCATTAGGTAAACAGAGGAGGTGTCTTACATAAAAGCCTATTAACTATTAACACCACCACTGTATGCTATAACATAGGAGAATTAAAATTGGACTCTTTATCACGTCAGATTAGATGCATCGGATGTCTGTACTACGAAGTGCCTTATTGACATAAATTAAAGATTAACTTGTACTACCAAAAGGGATAGGTTTAGTTTATTAGGTTTATTAATTTAGGTTAGTCTATGTAAGCCCCACCCCTCCACTACAATTGGTGACAAATTATTTGACATTTGGAAGAGCCAGTTGATATCGGCATGTGAATTATGAGCAGCTCAGTCTGCAGGGCAACAGTGTTTAGAGACCCCATGATGATGTTCTCTATGAAAGATCTGGATTTCAGTGTCTCTGTCGGCTTCTGGGTCCAGACGTCTCTGCAGCCAGTGGCTGGAGTAAAGCCTCACTGTTGGACACACAGTGTATAAGTGTAGGCTACACAACACATCTGTCCTCAGTGTTAATAATAGGGATGATTAATACAGACCTTGATAGAATATTTGTATATTTCATCCTGACTTGTTGCAGCTGAAACGACTGTTAGAATGAAGCTTTACATTCATACAGGTCGGTCCAGCAGGAGCTTTAGGAGCAGATCTTCTTTATCGTGTCTGCAGTCAGCAAGCCTCCCAGACTCTGTTTCTTTACAGTTCTTAAAACTTGTCATATCCTGACATTAACAAAGTGCTTTCCTCTGGTGAAAATCATGGCGCACAAATCATCACACAGAAACTCTGGGGCCCCCGGCCGCCCCATTGTTTACAGTCGGGATCAGCTGTTGGCGCTCCGCAACGCAGCTGTGCTGCCGGACGAGAGGCCCGAGGTTCCCAGTGAGATAAAGAGGAGAAGACGCGGGAGCCGTGCCGGACCCCAGCGCTGCGACAGGAGGAGAAGATACCGACTGGTCCTCCCGTCCATCACCATGGGGAATGTAAGATCTCTCCCCAACAAGATGGACGAGTTAGCGGCGCTGACCCGACACCAGAGGGAGTACCGGGAGTGCAGCATCATGGTGTTTACGGAGACATGGCTGACCCCATGGACCCCGGACACGATCGTGACACTGGACAGATTTAACTTCATGCGGGCGGATCGGACAAGAGAGAGCGGTAAGAGGAAAGGAGGAGGGCTGGCAGTGTTTGTGAATGATAGATGGTGTAACTCTGGGCACATCACTATTAAGGAGTAACTCTGCTACAAGGACATTGAACTGTTAGCCGTTAGCATGAGGCCGTACTATCTGCCTCGGGAGTTCTCGCATGTTATCGCGATAGCTGCGTATATTCCCCCCTCTGCTAACGCTGATGCGGCCTGTGACGTCATCCACTCTGTCACGGGCCGGTTGCTGACTCAACATCCTCAGGCCCTCCTTCTCCTCTCTGGGGACTTCAACCACGCCTCTCCATCCTCCACACTGCCCACCTTCACCCAATACATCACCTGCTGCACCAGAGACAACAAGATACTGGACCTGTGTTATGCCAACACCAAGGAGGCATACACCTCATCACCCCTTCCTCCCCTGGGAAGATCAGACCACAACCTGGTTCATCTCCGGCCTGTGTACAAACCTCTGGTACACAAGCAGCCAGCTGTGTCCCACACAGTGAAGAGGTGGTCCGACGAGGCTGACGAGGCTCTTAAGGACTGCTTCAACACGACGGTGTGGGAGGAACTCTGTGACTCTCATGGGGATGATATCAACCGTCTCACTGACTGTATCACGGACTATATCAACTTCTGTGTGGATAACACTGTACCCACCAGGACTGTACGGTGTTTTTCCAATAACAAACCCTGGATTAATCCTGACATTAAGGCTCTTCTTAAGGAGAAGAAGAGGGTCTTTAAGTCAGTAAACAAAGAGGAGCTGAAGGCTGTGCAGAGGGAGCTGCGGAGGTAGATCAGGGAGGGGAAGAACAGCTACAGAAGGAAGATGGAGGAACAGCTGCAGCAAAAGAACATCAGCGGAGTCTGGAGAGGCCTGAAAACCATCTCTGGCCACAAGGAGCCTGACTCCCAGGCTGCGGGGGACCAGAAGTGGGCGAATGATCTAAACTCATTCTTCAATAGATTTGATCAGCCATCTGCCCTTCCCCCGGCCCAGCCCTCCCTGCTGCAAGCACCCTCATCAACACCTCGAGTGGACTGCTCCACCCCCGCCTTCCCTCCTGTGATTCTCAGCTCACAGCCACCTCCCACTGCTCGGCTCATCAGCTCAACCCACCCCCCCACACCCACCAGCACACAGCCCCCCTGCTCCAACCTGACCCTGACAACATCTCAGGTGAGAAACCAGCTGCGAAAGATCAAGGCAAGGAAGGTGGCGGGTCCAGACGGCATCAGCTCCAGGCTCCTGAAGACCTGCGCAGACCAGCTGTGCGGGGTTGTTGTTCAACCTGAGCCTGACGCTGGTGAGGATGCCACAGCTGTGAAAGACTACCTGTCCCCAAGACTCCGCACCACAAGGACCTCAGCAGCTACAGACCGGTGGCTCTAGCATCTCATCTGATGAAGACCCTGGAGCGGCTGGTCCTTGCTCATCTCCGCCCCCTGGTGGGTTCATCGATGGACCCACTTCAGTTCGCCTACCAGCCTGGCATCGGGGTGGATGACACCATCATTTTCCTCCAGCACAGAGCCCTCTCTCACCTGGAGAAGCCTGGGAGCACTGTGAGAATCATGTTCTTTGATTTCTCCAGTGCGTTCAACACCATCCAGCCAGCACTCCTGGGGAACAAGCTGGGGAGCACAGAGGTGGGCCTGCACCTCACATCCCGGATTATGGACCACCTCACCAACCACAGTATGTGAGGACACGGGACTGTGTGTCTGACACGGTTGTCTGCAGTACGGGGCCCCACAGGGAGCGGTCCTGGCTCCGTTCCTTTTCACACTCTACACTGCAGATTTTTCACACAACTCACCAGCCTGTCACCTGCAGAAGTTCTCTGATGACTCTGCCATCGTTGGCCTCATCACAGATGGGGACAAAAGGAATACAGGGAACTCACACAGGACTTTATCCACTGGTGCCAGCGGAACCACCTCCAGATCAATGCGGGGAAAACCAAAGAACTGGTGGTGGATTTCCGCAGGGCTACTCACTCTCCTCCAACACCAGTGAACATCCAGGGAATGGACATTGAGATGGTGACATCTTCTAAGTACCTGGGTGTTCACCTCAACAACAGGCCTGACTGGACTCATAACTCTGCTGCACTTTACAGCAAGGGTCAGAGCAGACTCTATCTGTTCAGGAGACTGAGGTCTTTTGGAGAGCAATACTTGACCAAGTCAATGTGCAATATTCTGTATTAATCTAATCTAATATTCCTTATCTAGGCTGTCATTTCTTACCTCAGTTTAGGCCCATTGTGTATTTTTACTGGTCATATATTTTATACTGGTCATATATTTTTATATTTCAGATTTTATATTTCATATCCATACTCAAAAGTGTAAATAAGTAATTTTAACTTGTGTATGTCTCCTTTTTTTAGATTGTTATTTTTTAGACTGTCATTTGTTCTTAATATTTAACTGCTGCTATCCCCTGTGCTGCTGTAACATGTGAATTTCCCCACTGTGGGACGAATAAAGGCTTATCTTATCTTAATGTGAGCACTTTAGGAAAATAGAAGGGAGGATCAGTGTCAATAAGTTGGTTGGAGAACAGATCTGTTGTGAGGGTGATGCTTGGTTTTTTCAGGCCAGCAGCATAGCCAGGATTTTACAATAGGATGAAAAACAGTGATCTATAATTTGGCCTAAATCGGTACACCAAAGTGTAGTATCCCAGGTATTTGATCATTAACCAAAATATTGGTCAAATTACAAATTTGACCTGATGGTGGCACTTGATGAAAAGCAAGGGGATCACTTACATTACAGTTTTTCTCAGTCGCTTTGGTGCTTTTCTCACATCACTATTACAGTTTTTTTTTCCATTGGTTTGGCTCATTTCTTGAAACAGAAATTACATTCTCAAAACTCATTTTGATCATTTGGCAAAACAGTCTTACAGTTCAGCACAACACCATAGCTCACTTGCAAAAGCACATATCTCTCCCAAAACTGTTTACTCATGTGTCAAAACTATGTTCCTTTGCCATATAATTAGTCAGTGGCCCCAAAATGCATCGTCCCTTTGGCGTTGTGTCAGCACTGCAGGTCAAAATGTTTAGGTGTTTTGTCACTATGGCAGAGGAGCATTGAAACATCCCTCATGTCTTAGCCCAGTCCTTCATTGAAAATGGTTACTGTACTAGGTTTTTTTTGTCTCGCTAACAGAATACAATTGTGTATAAAACTGAAAAAAAAGGATGCCAAAGAAACAGTAACCATTATCATTTACACACATAAAGTAACTTCCATACATCAGAAGCTCAATGACTTATACAACATAATATACTGTAATATAAACACATAAACAAAAACAAGGAAAATTATATGAAGCCTACAGAGCTGTAAATAAAGCTGGAGCTTCACAACACTTCTTCATTGGTTGCTGTCTTCACCCTCCCTCTCCTGGCCACCGTACTCCTCACCCTCCTGGCCACCGTACTCCTCACCCTCCTGGCCGTCCTCCTCACCCTCCTGGCCACCGTCCTCCTCACCCTCCTGGCTGTCCTCCTCACCCTCCTGGCCACCATCCTCCTCACCCTCCTGGCCACCGTTCTCCTCACCCTCCGGGCCGTCGCCCTCCTCACCCTCCTGGCCGTCGTCCTCACCCTCCTGGCCGTCCTCCTCACCCTCCTGGCCGTCCTCCTCACCCTCCTGGCCACCATCCTCCTCACCCTCCTGGCCACCGTCCTCCTCACCCTCCTGGCCACCGTCCTCCTCACCCTCCTGGCCGTCCTCCTCACCCTCCTGGCCATCCTCCTCACCCTCCTGGCCGTCATCCTCACCCTCCTGGCCACCGTCCTCCTCACCCTCCTGGCCACCGTCCTCCTCACCCTCCTGGAGAAAAACTGTGAAACTCCTCTTACATTAGTCAAGTTCTAGTTTCACCTGACTGTCAAGGAATCAGTTTATCAAATGTTCCAAGAGATTCACAGATGGTATTCATGGTATTATGTTCTTCTACTCATTTTGACAATTGAACAGACTATTTTGCATGTGATGACTTATACGATGAAATGATGCTGACATGTTTTGGAGAGAACGACCATTAGACTGTATAATCTGACAGTCAGTTTAGATCAACCAGATCTATTGACTTGAACATTGTGCTAACAGTAGGCTACCTGTGCTTAATCATTTGCAAAGATGTACTGAGACATTGAGACATGTACTAATACATTTGCAATGTGATGAATGAATGAGAAATTCCATTCTGTTGTGAATAATTGCCAAGTGGTTTGGAGGATTGTCCACGTTATTTTGAGAATGTAATGTAATGTAATGTAAGAAATGAGCCAAACCAATGGGGAAAAAACTGTAATAAAGTTCTTATTTTATCTTATGCTGAAAGTAACTAACTTCTATTCAGTATTTTTCAGCCTGTGTATTATTCTATGAACAACAAATTAACTTACATATTGGAAGAAGTGAGTGGATGCATGCATGTGTAACGTTCATACACTACACAAATGTAGACTGAGAGTGCTGAGAGCAGTGGAACTTTTCCTTCATCAGTGAGACATTTCACCACCCAACATGACCACCAGGGGTTTACACACACTGGGTGACAAATCCTGTGAGATCTCTCTATTTTCCACAGTGGAAATTTTACCCTGCCATTAGCATGCTAATCAAAACAGGAGACGATTTGGCAAGGAAGTTGCTGCTCTCAGTCGGAGATGACACTCTGCTCCAAGGATGATGACACTCAGCAGAAAAAAATTAAATAAAATATTTCCCCCCTAAAGATTGTGTCACTTTTATTACTCCAGTTTATTTAAAGTGCATGAAATTTCTTGAGTACAATAATGGTATGTGTAACATATAAACTGTAATACTGTATATGTGCTTGATATAATTAAAGGAGTCACTGATGGAGATGCAGCTTCATCATGACTGATGAGCACAAAAAAACAGCACAACAACACATTTTGCTGTATATGGACACAATTTAAGATTATATTTGTCAAATGCACCAAAGGAATGAATTTGAATTGAATTTGGCCTCTTTTTCTTATCAGCTTCTGTATACTTGACATGACCAAAAGTATATGGACACCTGAGCCTTACAGCCATGTGTGACAGTGATTCAAAACTTTGGGCATTCATTTGCTGTTCCCCACTGCAGACATTGTACATATAATGCATATAAGTTATAATGTACATTAAAATGACAAAAAAAAAAAAAAAGAATTTCTATTCACCAAACCAATGAAGATGGACATCGGTCATTTTTCAGCCAATACCATGCTTACACAAAAATGTAGTTAATCCATTTCTGATTTATTTTGACATCAGTTTGAGTGTTTTGATGTATAAATGTAAATCATTATACGAGGGGAGTAACTGAGGTTGGAGACCCCTGGGTTAGGGGATTGGTGAAATCTGATTTTTCCTGCTAGATTGAGAAAAATGATTCCTTGAATACAAATGACAAGGTTTATAATGGACTTACATGCATTGACAAAGACTTCAGGCAGGAATAGTATCACTGTAATGCCAAGGAGGATGGATGAAAGGACACTGCACATAATGATGCATTTTTGTCTTCAAAATAATATCATTCAAAGTCAGACTAAAAATTATATTACTACAGCCCATGTAACTGTTTTGTCTGATTTTCTGTGTGACCTGTTTTCTTGAATGTGTGTGAATGCACTTCACATTGTGTATCCTGCCAACAGCAGTCAAAACTGATTCATGACTTCAAAACTTCAAAGATTTTTTATATCATTTATGCATCAATCCTTGCAATGTACTTATGAAATCATAATAATTTACAAAGTGTTTTACAAGTAAACATGAAAGAGTCCATCAAGACGATTAAAATATATTCTAAAAATTTCTGACATTAAAAAAGAAAGAGACTGATAAACACAGTATGGTAGATGGAGGCTAAAGCAGTAGTATGATATTCTGTTTTAACTCTGACGGAGTGTGATATCTCCATTCAGCCAGCAGACGCCTTCCAACCTTATCCTCTGAATCAGTAATAAGACACAGCCAGAGAGTGGATTTAATGCAGCCAAATCTGACGCAACGGTGACATAGAACAGAGCTTTGAACTGCTGATCAGTCTTGGTTAAGAGAGGACGAGAGGATTACATGACACTGTGGGCAATGCAATACATGCAGCTCTCTGCCTGAATATCATATACATGAAGCTAAAAGGGGCTTTTAAGTGGGTGTGGCTGGGGTGACTGATAGGGGTTCGTATTGAGAGTTCGATGAGAGTGCTCTGTCATAAAATCTCATGAGGCTTTGGAGGAATGAGCTGAACACTTTGGGTTGAAAATAGCACTGAGAACCACTGAGGATCAAGTCTCATTTGGCATGGGCAGTGAAGTCTAAGGCAACATGTTGATGGAAAGGATGATGTTGAATGTACATATAGGGTTAATTGCAGGTTGGGATATAGTCATTGTCCTAGCTCTTGTCATATAGTCAGTCTGATATTAACACAACCTGACAACTACAGAAAAAGTCAATTCCTCCTCTCTATTCTTATGCCTTTTGAGGATTGCAGAATCTGCTGCCCACCATAGCACACATTGAGGAAGAGGCTGGGTACATGCACAGACAGGTCACCAGTCTATCATGAAGATCCATACATGGACAGAAAGCCATTCATATGTGGAGTCATTGTAGATAATCGTAGGGTCACCTTGCCTGTGTATCAGTTGGTCAGTGGATATTAGCCTAGGGCCTTCTAGCTGAGGCAACATTGATTTCATTGCTGACCTACAATGAAATCTTTATTTATCTTGTTATTTTTGCAGAAATATTCAAGCACTGTTTGGTTGGAAATTTAATCTTCATTAAAAGTCTCGGGTCCATTCAGTCCGGACCAAGGGGGAAAAATTGCATTTTAGTCCTAGTGCAGTTTTTGTTCACACAGACTTTTAACAAACAAACCAAGAGCAAATATGGAGTTAAATAGGCTGGCAGTTAACTCACTGACTGGACAGTATTGGTGACTGTCATCCTGCATCATCAGTGCTCCATGGAACCATGTGAGGAAGTCAAATTATTAACTGACAGCATGTTAAGGAGCATTTTAATGCTTCTAATGTATATCTATGTCCTCTGGCTATACCACAGCTGATTTGCTGAGGTAGTGTGTCATCTCGTTGATTTTCCTAATATAATTATCTACCTTAGCTGTGGTACTTCAGAATGGCCTAAAGTTCAAAATTAAACTGCATGTTTTTTGTCTGCTACAGCATATACCTATCTTTGCAATCAGAGTGTTGTTAGTTTTCTATTGACACAAACAGGGAAATTGTTTTTATCTTATATCATATTTGGCCAAATTACATTACTTTTTCATTTTCCTTTTAAGTATAGTTTTAGTTTCTCTTCAAGATAAAAAAATATCTAAGAGTGACACAATATCAGTTTTGTAACCTGGCATGCCAATCATCCCTGATATTTACTGCCATAACCAAGATGTTTAACTCTGGTGTTATGGTCTGGGTTTACGTGTTTTTGTTGTTTGTCTTTTCCTCCCTTTTCCTTTTCAGTGTCTGCAGCTGGAGGCGTGGCTGGTGTGACTCGCACGTCCCAATTCTGAATCCTGGCAGATGAGGCACACAACCCCCTTTCTACATAAGACTGGTTCTGACTCAGCTCCTGTGCCAGATTATTCTTCTCATGTGTCAGTATCTCGTGCCTTGTGTTTCTCCTTGAAAGAAGTTTTTGCCACGTGTTCTCCTCACCTCACTGCTCACCAGTGTGTGTGCCTCACTGCCAGCTGTCCTCCTGTGTCTCCGTGTCTCCAGTTTCCTGAGTTCCAGTTTCAGCCATCGCCAGTCCACCATCTCCTCCGTCCACCAGCCAGCCTGCCTCCAGTCGGTGACTTGCATCTTGTTTTTTCATTAAAGACACTTTCCAAACCACCAGTCTGTTTCTGTTTTCTGCCTGAGTTGGTCCAAACCCAAAACTCACTACAATATCAGGTCCCAAGTAGGTTTAGTTTATGCCTCCTGTCAGCGTAGGAACCCCATTGGACCCAGTGTGCTTTTGGGCCAAACTATCAAATTTTAAAAATTTAAATTCAAATTTAAAATCACATTTTGTGGAACGTTGGCAGCAAATAGCTATGATTTGCAAAGGAGAGTGCAGTAGCAGCACACTGCATTGAAAATGATGGCTCTTCTCTGCACCATGGCACGCTCTCCTGTTTGATGTAAAAACCAGATGAAAAACTTCCTGAGGATATTATTTTCTCCAGTGTCCATCCCAAATGAACATATATAAAATCTGTTTGGAAATTGAAAAAAAGGGCCACTTCTTATACCAGAACTTGCCCGAAAATGATCATACTTTTCCTCATAATCTCTTAATGAGATTTCCTCATTAACAGTAATCAAGTGACAGCTGTCTGTATTCTCATGTTTACATGAACTAAGACAATAAATATATATTTATATATTATTATTTAATAATGACAATAAATGACAAATCTCATTAAACAACAAAAAAATATTTATTGATACAAATCTGAGTTATTTTGACAGAAATTACTTAACTTTGAGGTTCAAATGAAAAATGTAGCTCCTTTAACACATGTGCAGTGTTAATCAAGCCTGAGCTTCAGTGCTTTGTGGAGCATCTGTTAGTCTTTATCACTTCTAACAAACATTGTCGGTAAGTGCTGACAAGCTTCTTACATCTCTCGATAGTAATGTTACGCATTCTTCACATGCAAAAGCCTCTAGCTCAGTGATGGTTGGCTTCCATGCTGCACCTGCCTCCTTTTGATCCCACCAAAGATTTTCAATCTGATTTAAATCTGGTGACTGAGAAAGCCACTCCAGGATGTTTCTGGAACTTCTTCTCAACTATTCTTTGGTTGACTTGGAGGAATGCTTGGAATCATTGCCTTGCTGGAAAGTCCAGTAATCACCAAGGTTTAATTTGTCAACAGAAGGCATCACGTTCCTCTCTAAAATGGCCTAGTATTTCTGGGAAGCCATGATGCCAGGTACACGATTAAGACTGGCTGTTCCTACTGCAGAAAAACAGCCCCACATCATCAGTGGCCCACCTCAATGCTTGACCGTAGGGATGGTATTCTTCTGGTCATAAGCCTGGTCTTTCCCACTCCAGGCATACCGCTGGTTCATAAGTCCAAACAGTTTCGTTCGTCAATCCAACTGTAGTAATGAGAATTACATATTCCCTAATAGTAACTTTTTCATGTTGCGCTATCAATATTTTTGGGATCCCACATTTTTTTGTGGCTCCACAGTGTCAGACTTTGAAAATCTTATCTAGACCAATAAACACAAACCTTCCAGGTCACCTGTAGAGTTATAAGTAGCAGGTGTAACCCTGGTTAACAAAGCCTTATTAAATAAAAGCCTGTTAATAAAAACAGTCAATAAAAGAAATACATTAACGGTGATAAAACAGACAATAAATGGATTAACATGGTTAAAAGATTATTAAAATTGTCAACAGTGATGTATTCAAATGATGTAATGTTTAATTTAGGGTTAAAAACATGTCAAAGTGTTAAAAATGTGTAAATTCATGTTGTTACCTTTATTTTATTATGAAAATGCTTTAAAAATGTATTTAGACTCTTATTTTGAAGAGATACATTGCAGCGTAACCCATGTGACTAGCCACAGCCAACCAGGTTGTATCTGTTCTTCCTGCTACTGAAGGAGGGATATACGCAGACGGTCTTTGCAGAGCTGCTGCGTGAAACAGAGAAAATAAGAGAAGAAATTAGAGGAGAAAAGAGCAAAGAGTCTATCTAAAGTTATTTTTGCACTCTAAACGAGATATTTTTGTTTTTCCAACCTGTTCGAGACGCAGTGACGTTTTGTACATTTCTGAGCGGGTGTAAAAATTATATTTTATTCAATGTAGTAAATATTTTGTTAAAGTGTATTGTTTATTTCATTTAAGTGGAAAGCTAAGGTAGTTGATTTATGTTTTATGGTGAAAAACAGACTTTTCTTGCTATTTGAAGCTACCATATGTATTATTTTATTTGTTTACGCACATTATTTGGTTGTGATGATAGGCTGTTAAGTTTGGACCGGGTATTTCCGAGCGATTAACTAGATTGGACTCCACGTGCCAGACACAAGATGGCGAGCCTCCCGGAGACCCCTTGAACTGTGCATCTTTCAGATGAAAGCGCCCTCTGCTGGACGTTTCATCAAAAACTGGTAGGATTTATCCAAATCACTCTGCAAAACTGCAGTGGACTCTCAGAGACATCGGATTAACCACTCTGGACAATCAAAAGATTGACACTTAAAGAGGATACAGACACTTTACACAGAAGTTATTCAGACTTTTGATGAATTATTTTGATTTTTGTACATTTTACTGTTGTTTTTGGTCAACCATACATGTTAATGCTTTCATGGTGTTATTTGAAATGTAAATGTCTTGTTGGTATAAACAAAATAAGAAATGGTTGAAACTTGAAAGGGAATTTAACCAAACTTGAACTAGATCTGGAAACTACTAAACTTTATGCAGAGTGAAACTGAGTTGAGTTCAAAATAGTTTGAAAGGTAAAACTTGAAATCAATACAAAACAATGACCTAGGTTGAAAATAATATCCTTTTAAGCCAAATAATAGGCTTAAACAGGAAAAGGATAGATAAACTAAATCACTTGAATACAAAATAAGGGAAAATATTTCATTTTGTTTTTGAGAGTGACACTTGAAATTGTATGTCAACTGTATGTTATCTGTTGTTTTTTTTGTCTTTATCTAAAATAACAAGCCAGCCATTTAAACTCATTTTCTGGTCTGTGGTCATTAATACACTTTTACCTATCACTGCTCCAGTAGTCGAACCTAATATTGGTCCTAGCAGAACTGTAACTATTAGAAGTGTTACACAAACATGAGCCATGTACACCATGAAGTGTAGTCACTTTAGCAACATTCAAAGGCATTGTTTTGACACTGTGGCTCAGCCTTGCTGACCTACTTTCGTCCTGATCATGATATAATTCATGTGATGGAGGAGCAGTGCCAGCCTTCCTCTGGACAAAGTATTATCAGTTAACACATCATGCAGTCCCAATTTAGGCTGCTGTTAAGGTGTCAGGGTGAGAAATGGGAAGGCTTAGCATCCCTGTAGGGGTTATTAAGTGGCCTGGCACACGGCGTCCCACTGCCGGCTCCCCAGTGACTGATGGAGACACAAAAAACCTGTCTGATACACGCTCTAATGAAGGCTGTCTACGCCTTCGCTGTGAAATATGAATATGGCCAGTGGACATTCTCATTAATATTTTAAAGAAGCTGAGAAGCTACATTGCATGCCGCTGCACATTGTTTCTGAGACAAGACAAGCACTAACTGGGAAAGAGTGGAGAACAACATCCATACATCTAATAAGAATTAACTGTAGGCAGAAATACTTTGTAATTTGGTCTTTGGACAGTCTTGATAGTCGGGGATGTAGTGGAAGGTGTACACCCGTATAAACGTAGTCTCCCTGCTCATTCTTTTTTTCAGTCATCTATTTTTATTCAGCATAAATGTAGAATAGAAATAGAAAGTCAACAGCATATTCAAGTCAACATACACTATAGTGTCAAACTAACGTAAAGGGAACAATCACAAAATCTCTTAGCAGATGTCCTGTCAGCCTCACTGATTAGCTAACCAGTTAGCTAAGTTAGGTAGCTTTATTTTCCCTCTGTTCAATGAAATGGTGCACAACTGTGGACAAAATGTCATGGAGAAAACACAACAACATAGAGAAAATAGAGAGAAGTGCCTTAAGCTTTTGTGACTGACTAGCTTTTGCGCAGCTGGCTAGTATGTTAACATCTCACCTGCTGCAGGAGTTTGGTAATCCTGCAATTATAGTCATTATGTCACCAAGACTCTAGAGCAGTGTGCAAAATACTGGGGGTCAAATTTTGTCAAATAAATAAATAAATAAAAATAAAATAACATAAAAGAGTTGAACATTTTATTGTCACTGATGGTCACTAAAAGGTTTTGAAGCTACATTTATGCTGAATAAAAATAGATAACTGAAAAAAAGAATGAGCAGGGAGACTACGTTTATACGGGTGTACACCTTCCACTACATCCCCGACTATCAAGACTGTCCAAAGACCAAATTACAAAGTATTTCTGCCTACAGTTAATTCTTATTAGATGTATGGATGTTGTTCTCCACTGTCTTTCCCAGTTAGTGCTTGTCTTGTGTCAGAAACAATGTGCAGCGGCATGCAATGTAGCTTCTCAGCTTCTTTAAAATATTAATGAGAATGTCCAGTATTCAGAATTCAAAAGATGTATTCACAAATATTTTTTATCGGTCGTAGTGCGACTCTCATTTGCAAGTGCACTGATATTTATTCAGTCGATTGCTCTTGTAAGTGCGCAACATTCAATTCAAAGTGACAGTAGTGCTGCAGAGGAGAGATCATTTCCGCACCAACTCAGCACACCACACGTATGACTTGCTGGGGGGGTGGGGGGTTGGTTCGGACCCTTCTGAATATTGATGGGTATTTTGCACACTGCTCTAGACTGGTGAACAATGACACCGTGGACCAGTTAAATGTATTCCACGGGTCATAGCAAGTCATGTGGAATCTTATTTAAAACTGCTGTCTGAGGTTAAGTGTAAATACAGTAAGATTGTTGGAGGTCACTGTGATTAATGCTGTCTCTGTGTACACATATGCAAAGACAGCTCTGTACTTTTTCTCTGGGCCCCTGCCAATCTGACCATTGGTGATATTTATAGCTGCGTGTCATCATTTAACTGCTGACTGTCAAGGTGGCGTCGGGCTAATGATGTGGGCTTTGTAGATAATTGGCGAACTTTCTGGGGAAAATCTGGTCTGATTAGGAGAGACAGCATTCTTTGGATGGAGCAGCTCTCATATAAAAAAATCTGACTGAGTTATTAGTGGACCAAAACCAAGACAGCCCCAAGAGTTGAAACCAGAACACAGAGCTGCAGCTCTACATGCTTCTCTGAGCTTCCATTAGAGCAGTTACCCACACAAAGCCCCACAGAGACTGTGTCTACCCCATGACCAGTTCAGTTAATTAAATCAAAAGTAAATTGAGGAGGAGTCACACATAAAATCAAAAATTAACACTCTTTCAAATCATATTGATTTACTTTGTCTTACTGAAAACCATTGACTGTATAAAGCATGAATCTAGTCTCCGCGATGTCACCTGTAGATTTCTGATTAGCAATTTTCAGCCAATTGTAGGGCGCCACCATCTTGGCAGTGGGTGACTTTGCCTTACTCTGGTTAATCCAAATATGGGCAAAGACATGGAGCTGAATGAAGTCCGTTTGATGAAATCAAGCTAACTTGGTAGTACCGTCTAACCCCGTGGTTCCGGCCCACATCAGCACTTGTTCTCCGACTTTGCACGTTTCCTCCTAATATGCCAGCATAACATTACATTTCAGCTGCCAGGTGATCACAATCAGTCCGTTTCTGGAGTGCAATTACCTTTCTGCTTTAGCAATAATATTCATAAAAATAATAACCCCATCCCATCTCTCTCTCTCTCTCTCTCTCTCTCTCTTTCAACACAACTGGTCAAGACAGATGGCTGCCCATGTGAGAGCCTGGTTCTGTTCTGAGATTTCTGCCTGTTAAAAAGAAGTTTTTCCTCACTACTGTCACCAAGTGCTTGCTCATCATGGGTACTGTTGGGGCTTTGTAAATAGTATTGCAAAGAGTACGGCCGAGACCTGCTCCATATGGAAAGTGCACTTAGATTTAATAGGAAAAGATAGGATAAGAAAATTGAATTCATTTATCTGCTGGTATCGACTTGAACAAGTTGGAGTCAAAATACAGACTGGGGAAAAGACTAATAATGATTGATGTGCATGAATTAACAAAAAACGTATTCCAAATACCTAAACAGAAAATAGAATCTGCATGTTTTGCCTTCTCTGGCAGCTTATTTTAACAGGAAACAGGTCCATTTTCATCAACAATATCTCGGCTACACAATGTGCACTTGCATTCAGTAGAAAGCTGTGGAACTGAGTGATAAGTAATATACTAGTTTGACACAAATCTAATGTGCAAGTATTGCCTAAAAATGAATCACTGCACACCAGTAGGGTTATATAAGCATTCTACATCAGTTTACAGTCATTAAATACAAATATGTGTACTTCAGGTTTGCCATGACTTTCACTTTTGCTTCACCTCATATAAAACTCTAAGTTTGCAGTCCCAGTACATTTTGACTGTCTTTTTACTCCAGACTCTTGTTCCACAACAAACTGGAGAACCTTCACTTTTAGCTGCCCCCTCTGTCTCTGAGGAGGTCACAGTTTTCCTCGGCTCGGACATGACAAATCACTGAGGTAACCTCTGTGTGTTTGAGCCTGTCAGACCGTCACTAAAGTTTACCGTGGTGGCATAATGACAGAAGCCCTCCCCCTCCTCCATCACTTACTGGCAGCAGACGGGACTTCCTCTGGGAAAAGGAGCGAGAGAGGGATGACAGAGGAGTGATAATGATGTGAAAAAGTGCCCTGACCTTGGGATGATTGGGATCATCGTTGTGAGGGCCTTGTCTCCTGGGGCTACAGCTGGGGTAAATCTCACATCACATCTTTACTCAGCAAACTCACATCCTGTCAGAGGAGGAACATGCTCCAGTGAGCTCAGAGGCTGCCATTGTTTTCCTTACAGAGAGTGACAAGGCGTATGACACTCTGCTGGGTGTTTTTATTACCACAGCAGGGAACCTTTTAACACACCTCTGGATTTTTTTTTCCTATTACAACATGTTATGTATTTAATGGAGAAGATATTCTGCATTCTGATGTGTTTTGGTAAAGCTAGAATAAAACTTTATCCTAAAAGAAATGGGCCAGATATACTCCATGCAAAGCAAAGAATGGAGCTTTACAGCCATAGGCACAAAAATGACAATAAAACTGTAGCCTATACAAGATTATGTAAGACAAAATTAACAAGAAGATACAACAAGTACCAATAAGCTGTACGCAAAGTAAGTTCAGAGTCAAGTAAAATAAGTTAGTACAACTGCATTTTTTTTCTCTGATTCAGCCCTTCATCGAGACTAAATCTTAAAGCGTCAGGTTGGTGTTTCAGAGTGGAGCTTTTGCACCTCTAACTTTCTCTCGCTCATTTTAAATGTCAATATGGTCAAACACACAGCATAGCTGTATATGTAGAATTTTTGTTCACGCTGCTGCACTTGGTGACATGTTCCTTCTTGTGGCAGTTGCAGACAAGATCATTAAAATAAGGAGACTGATACAGGAGACGGACCTCCTGTGGCTCTCAACCACATCCTTCATTACCATGAACACACACAATGTAGGCTGTTTTTGACTCACATCTGACCCCTAAAATACTCACTAGGAAAAGAATTATTCTGCTGTTGAAAATAGTCCCCAAAACCTCCGTAAATTCCGCTGGAATTTAACAAGGAGCAACCTCTGGGGCTGTAAAATGAAGCCAACAACTGTAGTTCCTAAAATAGCCAGTTGAGGCTGGCTCCACAAGGGAGTCAGTTGCATTTGACCACCATATTAAAATGAAGTAATCATGAAGTAAACAGGCCCACCATGTTAGTTAGCTAAAGTTACATAATCTGAAATTTGGCATACACACAATGTAACATTAATAATAATAATATGCCAGACTTGTCAAGGTACATTAAAAAGAGGCCTGCTGTGTGCAAATACAATAAAGTGTATTTCACTTCAAAATATTAATTTTACATTTCAGCATGTTTCCAGAAATGTTAACCTATGTTGTTATAGGTTAAGCTGGAGGTGGTTACTGAAGCTAAACAGTAATGTAAAATTTGATGGTCCACAAACCCAAACATTGTTATTTATAATAATATTAAAATATTATTATTAGGCATTTTAAGTTTATTGCACTGGAGAAACTGATAGACTGTAATTGGCTGGAGGCTGAAATGTTGACAAAATATGAAGCCGGCATTTCAGGAGGAAATATGCAAAGTAGGAGAACCACTGTTGAAGTGGACTGGCCCTGCAGGGTTAGCTGGCCAGCTTGATCAGTTTTAAACTAGGTGGGTGCAGTAGCCACAGAGAGACATGCAGATTAGATACTTTACCTTTACTTAACCAACACATTCTCACTCTGCCAATTAAAGTCACAAAACACCAAAGAACAGGACCAAGCTTTGCTCTGAAGATTACTCATCTGCTCACAGAAGTCATAGAAAATGGAGGACAATTAATGTCTTAATTGTCACAATTTTAGTTCTTATTTGGAGTCAGGAGCGAGACAAGGGTGAATGGGTAAAAAGGATTTATGAAACCAAAGAAACTCCAGGGCTTACAAGAAAAGCCAAACAGGTGACTGAAAACAGGAAGTCCAGGTGGTGCAGAGTCACTTCAGTGGATGGAGGCTGGTAGGTGGATGCTGAGGTTGGATGGCAGGGAACATGCAGCTGAAGATGAGGACAGTGGGAAAAACAGGGAACACAGGAAAGGGGACATACAAAGGGAAGATCTGGCAGCTTGCAGGTGAAGGAGAGGGAAATTTAAGATGCCAGTCATTAGGTGAGATGAGAAACATGGAAAGGGGGCCCAAGCACCTGAAGACCACACCCCCAGCCACTAAAGCAATGCCTGAACAAAAACTAAACCCTAAACCAAAAACACTGAAACACACACTAAAACTCAATGAAGTATAGCTACTAGTAGGCTATAAAACATCAATCCAGTGTCATTCAATAAAAATGTTCATCTTTACCCTAAAATGCTGACATGGAATAATGGAGTGTGTGTGTGTGTGTGTGTGTGTTGAGTAGCGATTCTTAAACCTTTCTTCACTGCTTCCACACACACTCTCAACCACCACTCACTTTGGTTTCCCTCCCCCACCTCTTCCTTACATCACCCTCAATTTCTCGCTGAGGTAATGAATGGAGGAGCTGCAGAGGCCATGGTGGGTTTGAGAGGAGGCATCAGGACAGCCCCCAAAGGTCCACCAGGATCACAGGAGTCATTACCCACTGTCGGTATCGATCTGTCCGCTGCTGCTCTCCCATATCGGTGTGGTGTCAGAATTTCATTACCAGCTCTGTTTGTCCACCTGTTTCTCTGCGTATACACTGTGTGGATGTATATGCTGTATTTGTATAGACATGGACATACACTTATATGTATGCTACACATATATGCCATAATTAATATACTTTATATATCTGTGTGTGTGTTTTCTTTGTACCACTCCTAGTTCTATCTCCCTCTCCCAGGAGCACAATGAACCTCTCCCTCGCTGTGGCCCAAACCTTCCAGAGCTGTAGCCTCCACACAGCTGAAGGCAGTGATGGAGCAGAAAATACTGTACAACACGTGTTGCTGCTATTTTCTGTAATGTACTTCATGACAGATGCACTGAATCACATACTGAAATGATCATTTCTGTAAGTGCATGCTCATGAACCTGGTTACTGCCTGTGTACTGTAATCCGGCCTCTATATACTGTATGTTCTTTAACAAATGAACTTTAAACACTTTAGTGTGCATTTTACACACATGTTACACGAAATACAAAACAAGAATCTTCTCACTTTTTTCTGGTGAATCTAAGTTGGTCTCGCTAGATTGACAATTTCTGGCATACACCTCTGTGTTACATAAAATTTCTCCTGTTTCCAGTAATGCTGGAACTGTGACACAGACTGTGGTCACTTCATCTGTGCCATTTAGAGACCATATAGGCATTTTCAGGAGACAATGGGGAGGGTAAGGGTCATGTAATGGTTCACATGCTAATATTATTTAGAGACTTATTAGGGGCAGAAAGGGTGAGAAAAGGGAGGAAATTATATATTTTTTATTTTAATGAACAGATGGTAGTCTCACTAAATTTATTTTAAAAATACACAATTTGCTCATTTGATTTGGAAATTAAATTGTTAAAAATTGTTACCCTAAAAATATGGCTTTCGTGTACACCATGGCATGGCTCTTTCAGGTGTGATTGGCCATACATAGACAATGACAATACTGTCTCTATTTTGGGGTCTTTTCATTCCCATTATAATTATCTTGTAACCATTTGGAGAAACACAGAATATACTCAGTGTTTATATTTATTACAGATTGAATTATCTCTCCGAAGAACTCATCATGTATTTCATTACAGGGAGCCAGTGTATCATAACAGAATGCAATATGTGGTGACTAGACATCTGAGCTGATATACAAATGGTTAAATAAGTCACTTTTATTGACTTTTACTTATAATTTTGCCTCACAATTTAATGCAAAATTGCCTTAAAGTTGCCACACTCCCTCACATACCAATGGCAACGAGCTATCATGCAAGGTCTGGGACTGACCTCTTGCAGTGATTTAGAGTAAAGTGTCTTGACCAAGAGCGTGACATCCACCAACCCTGTGAATAGTGGATGCCCAGCTTTACTTCCTGAGCAACAGCAGTCCCCAACTAATCCAGCTACAACATCATATGATCTAATTCATATTTAATAATTTGTAACTCAGGGTGGAGTGAAAAAAAATATGGTGCACGTATTGTTAGGGGAAGAATGTTGCTGGTTGTATGCAAATGATTTCTCTTTTTGTACAAAAAAAAAAACAGGGATGAAACCAAAAGATTGTATGTAAAGTGTTAAAGTGTAATGCATTCCATTTTGGATAATGATTTTTTTCCCCCTCTTTTTGAAAGCAAGACAGATCTTCATCATATAGCAGGAAAAAAACATGCAATTTAACTTCAATTACTAAAGCAGCAACCAGTGTAATATGTACAATTTATGAAGTAAGATAAATACTGTAGGCCTATGTAGTCAGTTAAATTAATGAAATCCATAAGATTAGAGCTGAGCCACATTTATGGGACAAGATCTGGTGTGATGTACGTGTAAACCATATACAAATCACTCGAACGACACCTAGTATAGTGTATGGGTTCGGTGGAAGATTAGGATTTCAGGCTCCAGGGTGTTGTAGCACTGATCTGTTCCTGTAATGGCTGCTGCAGGCTCAATCCTCTCACTGTTCAATGAGGACACCTACTGGCAGTAAATTCACCTCCTCTATTACATTTACCTCACATCTGTTCACTTCTTCACCTTCATTTAAAGCCCCTATCTTCATCTTCCTGATGCATCTCTCCTGCCCTGGTATTGTCTCCTTTGAAAATTTCCTGTTACAAGAGATCACAGTCAGGTAGAGAGGATTTTGCATTAGAGCTTAAAGTAGCTTTCTGTCCCTCTGCCTCTCCACTTGAACCTATGAAACCAAACTGATTAGATGATCCCAGATTTTCTAAGACCTGCTTCAGGCACAGGAGATCCATGATCCATTAGTTATGAGCAACTGCACATGGACTTGTAATAGCATCACACTGCATCTCTTTGTAATTTTGCATCTATTTTTAGTTTTCTCATTGCTTTATAATTTTTCTCTTTGTTGTAGTTTACTCTCTTTATTGTAATACTTATTACACATTTACTTATACACATTAAACACTCAAAGAAATCCTGATATGTGCTTAAATTTTTTCTTAAACCAGTTATTCTGCTGATCTGAATAAAATCGCTGTTGTCTCTTAATTCTCTGTGTTTGAATGAATTGTTTCTATAGCCTCATGCTGTGCAACTGTAATACAAAGGGGGAAAAAATAATGAATCATAATAGAGCAAAATATTAGGATGTCCCTTCTGACTTCTGACTGAGCCTTGCACACTTTCAGAACAAGAAATGTGGCCGCTATTCATTCATCAGTGGCAGCTATCCATTCATCTGCACTCTGGTCGCTCTCTGTGCCAGTAGGTTCCAAAAGTACCTGCTTCATCGCATGGATTATTATTTCCCTTTCACTGTTACCTGAAATGCCGTTTCATTCACTTTAAAGCCTGTGCTATAGTTCACTCCTACATGATAGTCATGCCAGTACTGTGCATAATGTTTGAAATTAACACAGTTGAAGTAGTGGTCGCTTATTTCTTCTCATCTAAACCTTCCCTTTTTTTTTGCTTCTTTCTGTTGTTTACATGGGAAAGTACTCAAGTGTCTGTCATTTAAACTGTCTCAGTGGATTCCTCCATGCCGTGTTCTACATTACACTGACAAGGCCCCCTGATGGGCCATCAATGAGTTTTCAGTGTTAATACTTCATACCAAAAACTAACCAAAAATCCAACAAGGATAGACAACATTAAGCCTTGATTTCTGTGTTTTTCATAGTGTCGTCAGTGAAAGAACTATCCAGTTATTCGAGACTGATGTGAAGGGAAGTTCAGGATGACACAAGGGCCACAGTACACAATGCATTCCACAGGAAAGAGGATCAGCATAGAGCATCGCAAACCCAAAGCTCCTTTACATGAAAAGGCAAAAAACTGTGGTGTGACTAACAGCCTAAGCACTGAGACAAGTTAAGACAGGTGTTTGCTTCGCTCACACAGTCTTCTGCCAACTTCCATACTGGGCCTACCGCATCCAAAAGTAGATAATCCTGCAAAGGAGGTGTGACTGCGGCCATTCACACCTATTAATAAAAAAAAACCTTCCACAAATCTCAGAATATTTTCTAGATGGAGGAAAATGTGAAACGATTTAATTTCAGACGTAAGAGCAGGTGCAGCGGATGCAGAAATAATTGCACCCTGGCAGCATTCAGAGGTGCACCTGCCAATATTGGGATATGGACTAATGGAAGTCACGAGGAGTTCAGGTTGTTTAGATGCTGAAAAGCTGAAAACTGGTCAAGAGATTTTCAATTATATTCGTGTTATTTATACAGTGCCAGATTGCAACTGATGTTATCTTAATGAAATTTTCATATAGAGCAGATCTACGGTGCATTCTTTATGTTATTATTTATAGAGACCCAACAATCCCCACCATCAACAAGCAAGCTTTTAGCAAGATGTAGATGCTTGAAGACATTTCACCTGACCTGTATGACTGAGAAACTTAGCTGATGATAAAAAATAATAATAATAATAATAGTAATAATAATAATAATAATGATGTGTAGGAGGAACAATGAAAGGTTACCCAAAGTTGCCTTGAAATGGACGATGATTGGGAAAAGAAAGAGGTCGACCAAAGAACACCTGGCGAAGGATCGTGATGATGGAGCTGAAGGAGATGGGTCTTTCCTGGGACGAAGCACAGGCTAAAGCACGAGACAGGGTTCAGTGGCAGTGTATGATTGCACTACTTTTTCAGTATATATGACATGTTATAGTACTATCTGGAAAACATGTTATATCTGTGAGAAAAATTATACTTTCTCATATATAGGCCTCTAAACATGAAAAAGCTTATCGTGTCTGTATTTTGAATGCTTATAGCAAAAATCTGACAAAGCTTACCAGAAAGCAAATGAGATCAGTGAAAAGAGCAAGGTCTAATTGATATATGTCAAACACGAAGTTGGTGCTGTGAAGAGAACTATTTTATCCAAGCTGTTGAATATAGAAGGTTTTATGACCATGTGAAAATGCCATTGACAAGGTTACATCACATGCTACATCATTATTAATTTAAACTCTCTTGACTATACATATATGTAGTGTATTTGTAAATATGATAAATGGTTTACAAATCTCACAAAAGTCAATTACACAAATTTAATTCATTTTATTTATGTAGCATGTCTATTTGAAAAGTTTGAATAACTGGTCAGTTTCTTTAGACACACCAGGTGGAACTGCATATTATCTACTAGTTAAGATAAGGTTAAACTTCATTCCTCCCAGAGTGAGGAAATTCACAAGAGTTGATGTGATTGGTGCATCTATGATCTTTATGATGTGTATCAGTAGAACTCAACAAATATCTTCTCTTCTGGTCCAACTGTCAGACTTTGCAGGACCATGAGGGTGCATAATTGTACTTGCACATCCTGTTCCTCCTCCATAAGAGACTTTAAAAGTCAAGTCTCAACAATACCAGGAACAAGGAACATCCACTCATTTGCTCCTATCTCAGCCACTTGCAGTTCAGCAGAGTGTCTGGTGGACCAAGCTTCATTGTGGACATGAGTGGCACTCATCCCCAGGTTGTGGATGATGCTGTGAAAGAAGGTTACACCCTGTCAGACATGATCCCAGAAAAATATGTTGCATGTTTGTATGACCAGCAATGGTGGAATGGTCATATCTGTGCAATATCAGAGGAGGAACAGGATGTGCAAGTACAATTTATGCACCCCTCATGGTTCTGCAAAGTCTTACAATTTTCCCCACTGTGGGACAAATAAAGGTCAAGGCTTATCTTAACTGGTAGATAATATGTAGTTCTGTCTGGTAAAAAGAAATTGACCAGGATGTCAGCAAAGACCCAAAGGCAAATGGCCTAAAGCAAAAGATTGGCACAGAAAAGTTCATCAACATCACTGCACTGATGATGCAGACTGTTACAGTCTTATCGCACGTTGACGTAGCATTGGTAAAACTGAAGCTGGACTTTGCCATCAAGGATCTGGAAAAGATCAAGGAAATGACATCTCCTGTCATAGTTAGGCCAGTTTGGCCTTTATTTAGTTTCAGTTTTTGTTCAGCTCTAGTTTTTTCCTGCCTTCCTGCCCATTTCTGTCTCTGTTGCAGTCTGCCATGGTCCCCTGTTTTGCCTTAGTAATGTTCATGTCTTGTATTTGTCCTGCTTTGTCCTAATTTTGTGTCTAGGTTCTGTGTCTTAGTCCTCTGCCTTAGTTTCAGTCTCTGGTATAGTTCGATCTGTTTGGCACTGTTCATGTCTTTACACTTCCAGTCTTGTCTTGTTGTAGTCTTTTGTCATGTGTAGTCTTGTCTTGTTTAAGTTCTGTCACTACTCACCTGCCATAGTGATTCACCTCTGGTCTCTGTATTTGTCCACTTACCCTGCCTCTGCCTCACCTCTCCTACCAGACCCTCCCATCTCATCTCATCACCTGTGTTCCCAGCTGCAGTCTATCACCCATCAGGACTCTACAAAAGCCAGTCCATTTCAGTATGCCCTTGCTGGATTGTTGTATTTCTTGCTTTCATGCTTCATGCTCTCTTGTAGTAGTTGAACCTTGTGTTAATTGTTCCTAGTTGTTCCTGTTGCCTGTTCTCGTTCCTTCTTGCCCGTCTGTGCTTTTGTCCTCAGCTGGAGCTGCACCTTGTAAGATTTTTAAGTTTTGTGGATTTTTGACCTCCCTGGACCCAACCCTGCCATGAGTTTTCTGTGGAGATTTCTGTTTCATTAAAAATACTTTTAGCATAAGTTAGTGTGATGCATGTGAGTCCTTACCACCCCACCATGACATCTCCAAACCTGACAGCATTAGTCAGCGACATTTAGGGCAACATGTTCAGGGGTGAGCATCAAATCACAAAAGCCACATTTAATTTGGTGCAGCTGTGCATCAAATTTATTGACAACTTGATAAGTAACATGCACTCCAGGTTTCCAAACACCTCGCTGTTTGGAGTGATGAGTCTCTGTCCCATCTGCTTCATGAGTGAAAAAGAGTAGAAGGTCTATGGAGAGGAGGAGCTAGAACTGCTTATTGCCCATTATAGGCATGAGCAAATCCACAAAAAGGACCACCAGATAACTACCCAGCCCCTCATCAACGCTGGACAAACTCGAGAGGAGTGGCCTCTGGTGGAGAAAGTTGTCAAAGCACAGCACAATCCCAGAGACAGCATGTGGAAGCTTTGGGCATTGGTGACAAAATGTCACCTGAAAGATTTCCCCAACCTCACCATCCTTGCTCAACTGGCCACCACCCTGGCTGTGCGTACAGCTGGCTGGAACCTCATCCTCATCCCTCACAGGAACAGGCTGTCATCAGAACATCAAGTGCAGCTTCTCAGGGTCAACTTGGGGCCCAAAAGGTCAGAGTTTGCTTTCGAAGAGGCACTGGTCAAATGGAAAAAGGTCAAGCAGAGAAGACTGTACACTATGAAGTACAAGTAATCATAACATCTAATCTAGACTTGATTCTCAATAAGCTGCTTACAATACACCACAAACATATCTGTGTCATTTTGTTTTTCTCAACAGACTTTCCACTGTGTTAAGTTAAATTGTAGTGCTAAAAGTTTCATAGTAATTGATTCAGTTCATTTGATTTAATTGATGTTCAGACAAGAAGATTTTGGTCTCATTTTTGGGACAATTTATTTGTTGACTCTGTCATGGTGATGAGAATGTTTTGTTTATGTGTTAAAATTAGCACTTTTATTGATAATGTATATTTGTACAACAGGCACCATTTTGTTTTCATTTGAATTTTAGTAATTTCTTTTGGTGCTCTTTTATGTTGCTACAAAAGTGACAGTTGTTTTGCAGTAAACTTTTCAGATTTGGAATTGTATTTGTATTATTTCAGATACATTTTGAACATACATGAATATATCTGCTAATTATAGCCATATCATACCATACCACCATTTAGACACCAAAATTGAAGAATTTGGCCTGAATGCAAAACTCTATGTGTGGCAGAAAACGAACACCGCACATCACTCTGAACACAACATCCCCACTGTCAAACATGGTGGTGGCAGCATCGTGCTCTGGGGGTGCTTCTCTTCAGCAGGGACAGGGAACATGGTCAGAGCTGATGGGAAGATGGATGGAGCTAAATACAGGGCAATCTTGGAAGGAAGCCTGTTAAAGTCTGCCAAAGACTTGAGACTGGGGTGGAGGTTCACCTTCCAGCAGGACAGCGACCCTAAACATAAAGCCAGGGCTACAGTGGAATGATTTAATGCAAAACATATTCATGTGTTAGAATGGCCCAGTCAAAGTCCAGACCTAAATCCAATTGAAAATCTGTGACAAGATCTTAGAACTGCTGCTCACACCCGCTCTCCATTCAATCTGACTAAGCTTGATCTGTTTTGCAAAGAAGAATGGGCAAAAATTTCAGTCTGTAGATGAGCAAAGGTGGTAGAGACATACCCCAAAAGACTTGCAGCTGTAATTGCAGCAAAAGGCGGTTCCACACAGTATTGACTCAGGGGGGGCTGCACTTTTCAGTTTTTTATTTTTTGAAAAAAATTGAAATCATGTATAATTTTCTTTGCACTTCACAATTGTGTGTCACTTTGTGTTGGTCTTTCACATAAAATTCCAATAAAATATATTTATGTTTGTGATCGTAACGTGACAAAATGTGGAATACTTTTGCAAGCCACTGTATTTGATTACACTTGGTTTGATGTTTTGCATTTAGTTAATGAGTGAATGCAGATGTAAAACTGGCATTCTGATTGATCTTATAATCAAAATAAAAATGTTTGGTTTAAAAAGATATGTTTGTGTGCTGTTTTATGAATATAATCATTTCATTAGATAACAAAAAAAATCATCTTTTAGAAATGATAACAAATCCAGTACAATGACTAGACTTAAATTATGTTGTGTGCAATGTGATTGAATAGCTTCTATTGATTTAACATTAACACACTGTGTGTTATGAACATGAATAAGTCATTTCGATTTAACATGAAAACAGTGTCTTATGCACATGAAAAGGTCGTTTTGATTCAACACAAACACATTGTGTGTAATGTACATGCAAAAGTACTTTTAGTTTAACAAGTTATAATCTTGTATAGCTACAGGGCTGAAAAGAAACCTGTTTTTATTTTCCTCTATTAATGGTGAGTAACAGGCTGCTCTGGCATTGCGGTGGGCTTTCCTATATGTTTTATATGTTGCAAGACTAAATGAGATTCTTCAAGTTGATACAATGCCATTTTCTTTAAAGGTTTTACAGAGTTTCCTTTAATTTGCAGGTGTGGGGGTTATACTGGGGAGCTAACCTCTTTTGTTCTATGAATGTCTTTGATAGAGACAATGAGTCTAAAGCACTATCAACAAGATGATCAATTTAGGAGGGACCTACCGCTGCAGCTCGGCTCCCCTGCCGTGACTCCATTAGCCCCGCCCATCAAGCAACTGGGTGATTGACAGGCCCTGACTGACAGTTAATCAATGGGATGTGTCGGTGGGCTGTGCCGAATGTCCAGTCAGCCACACAACTGGACAATAGGTTACATAACTGTGGGGGGAAAACAAACAAACAAAAAGTTGACCAGCCCCCACTGGACACTGGCCCACCGGGACAATATGCCAGATGGCCAGCCCACCCCTGGTTGAAACAGTGACGGGGTGCATGTACACTCTGACAAAAGTCAATTGAATCTAACAAGATAAGTGCTGTACTTGGGCTATCCTGGCAACATGAATATTTTATGAATATTACCTACAAGATTTTTTTTGGACCTAAACTTGATAAAACAAAAAACACAGACTAGGAGAGACACTATGATAAAAGGATTGGCTGTAGTGGTTTTATCATTAAAAAGGCTTTCAAATGAGTTTTAACTGAGAAACGGTTTAGGGTTAATGAATAAAAATCAGTATGATTATGCTATATTGAATCATTTACGAATAAAGATTAAGGTAGTTTTATTTGCCCACTTTGAGTCATGTACACACAAACATGCTACATAATACACATTTATTTCTCCTGTTGTGTAATTGCAGTGGTGTTAATTTTTATTTGATTTCAATGCATAACATGTCTTTGTTTATTTTTGATTTAATTATTTTAAGTGGTCATGGTGCAGACAGTCTCTGTGGGGTTTTGGGTGGGTAACTGCTCCAGTGGAAGCTCAGAGAAGTTGTCTGGGTTTGGTCCACTTGTAATGGGGGGTATGAATAAAGTTGAATGGATAAACCAGATGCTATTGTAACTTTTGAAGAATGATCGGGTGGAGCACACTTTAAAATTGCCAAGGAGGACAAGGAGAGATAGTTAAAATAAAATGATTTAATATAAAAAAAAACAAGTTAAAAATGCCCACAAAAAAATAGTAATTATGCTAAAAGTCCATTTAATTTATATAAAACAAGTGGGCTAAAAACATGCAATATAAAAGTTAAAATGTTCAACGAGGGTTAAAACAGCACCGTCCTCGAGCGGGGGCTAAAGTGCAGTCGGGGGTGCAGGCAGCTGGTCCTTCCGATCCAGGTCGGTGGATCCCTCGCTCACACGCACCAGGTCGCACACGTGTGTCCGGCTCCATGACACTTCTCCACTCGTCCAGAAATCCCACCCAGCTGGCTTCTCCTCCGGCACGCTTCAGGTGCAAAATGTTTGAGCACCTGTAACATTGAATTTGTATGTGTATCAGCAAATTTGTATTCCCACACTATGAGTTGTGTACTTGTAAAATAATTTCTTGTATGTGCCGATTTTTTTTCTTCCCACAAATACAACACAAAAATACATATTCACAAAATTGTAATTTCAGGTGCACAAATCATATTTACAGGTGCACAAATCCTTTTCTACAAGCCACACATTTCAACACTGACACGCTCACATTTTGCACCTATTGTTGCAGGGCACTAGGTGCAAAACATACTTGTGCACCTGTATCGTATGAAGTGAAGCTGCAGTGAGAATTTGAATATGTGCAAATCTGAATGTGAACTTGTGCAATAACTATGTGAAATAATTTACCAAGAAAATAGCTGTGTCATTTAACACACAAACACAAATAGCAATTTACAACCACTCGAATCCTTCCCACGAGTCACACATTCTGTTTTCTACAAGTGCGAATCAGAAATCGTACTTCCGGTTCTGCTGAGATATTTGGTGCAAAACTACAGAACGAAGCTACAAAACTACAAAACGAAGCTTTGTCCGCCCAGCCAATCAGAGGTTTTCATTCAATCCGAGGTCGGTCGAGGAGGGACGCTATCGACGTACCAGGTCGAAGGGAAAGGCTACGAGCGACCCTGCTAGCGGTAAATGCGGCGGCGAAGTTGAGTTTTTAAGACATATAAATTACAAAACCTCATCAGGAAGCCACAGAAATTAGTGGGCGGACAAAGCTTCTCTCTGACTGGCCGAAAAGTCTGTCAATCTCAGAGCGGACCCGCATTTTGCTCATAGAATTTATGAACAGATAGTTTTGTAGTTTTGTAGCTTCGTTTTGTAGTTTTGTCGCTTCGTTTTGTAGTTTTGCACCAAATATCTCAGCAGAACCGGAAGTACGATTTCTGATTCGCACTTGTAGAAAACAGAGAATGTGTGACTCGTGGGGAGGATTCGAGTGGTTGTAAATTGCTATTTGTGTTTGTGTGTTAAATGACACAGCTATTTTCTTGGTAAATTATTTCACATAGTTATTGCACAAGTTCACATTCAGATTTGCACATATTCAAATTCTCACTGCAGCTTCACTTCATACGATACAGGTGCACAAGTATGTTTTGCACCTAGTGCGCTGCAACAATAGGTGCAAAATGTGAGCGTGTCAGTGTTGAAATGTGTGACTTGTAGAAAAGGATTTGTGCACCTGTGAATATGATTTGTGCACCTGTAAATGTGATTTGTGCACCTGTAAATATGATTTGTGCACCTGAAATTACAATTTTGTGAATATGTATTTTTGTGTTGTATTTGTGGGAAGAAAAAAAATCGGCACATACAAGAAATTATTTTACAAGTACACAACTCATAGAGTGTGGGAATACAAATTTGCTGATACACATACAAATTCAATGTTACAGGTGCTCAAACATTTTGCACCTGAAATACCTTCATAGGAACCCTACGCGGACACAACAACAGGCGGCAGTATTCGTTCTTGTACAACCAACCAATGTAATTAGCTTAGCTTGTGCCCGACAAGTGCTACTACTTCCTCTCCTGGTACTTACACGGCAGGCAGAGATTTCACCCTGCCTCTGCGTGTTGATCGCGTCGTAACACTTGCGGCCCCAGCGTGCTCGTGGTCCCCGGTGCGTGCGCCTTTCGCCTGCTTTATCCCCCGTGGTGCAGCTCGGTCCTCGGCGTCTCAATCTCGCTCTCGCTCCGCTCCCCGGCGTCTCGTTTGGTGAGTCTATTGTACTTAGTTTCCGCCACAACACAGGTGAGGCTGATTACTCCGCCTCAGTGATTGGGGGAGAAAGTCATATGGTTGTGGGTTGTCATGGCAACGGCAGGTGGGTGGCGACAAGTTATCAAACATGCAAATACACAGCAACCAATAAAATCATGAATGCACAGCAAATAAAATCACAGCAAACAACAAAATCACAGCAAAGTATAAAAATATATAAAAATGCAAGGATAAAGCACCACATTGCCTTGTGCCGGATCACACACTGACAAACTCAAATCAGATTTCTAGATAAGAGAGCTGCCCCATCCAAAATGGGATGGATGCCATCTCTCCTAATCAGAGCAGATCTTCCCCAAAAGGTCCACCTGTTATCTATCAAGGCCACAACATTTGCTGGACACCAACAGCCAGCAGTTGAATGATATGCGACTATAAATGTCATCTGTGGTCAGATTTGGCAGGAGATATGAAGACAGCACAGCCATTGGTCATTCCAGAGGGCATTCCAGTTCACTCTGACAATTTACTTCAGAACTAATATGTGAAGCATTAGGAGGCGGGGCTATGCTGCATAGCTGTATTATGAGCTTTGTTGAAAAGATTACCTGAAAACGTCATTAATATTCATTAATTATGTCAAACTAAAACGTAATTACATTACTTTACTAACAGCAAAAGTAATAATTTAGATTATTAGTTACATCATTACTGTATACCAGTGATCCTCACTATTTTTTTCACAAGAGCCGCATTGGCAGAGCAAAATCAAGGGGAGAGCCACTTTTACAAAAACATACCAAGTCACTTTTGCAAATGTGTATTTCTACTTATAAATTAACTAACACTATATTTACCTTAATACTGTGATGAGCGGAAGCTGGCATGCATGTCCTTGACTTTCATCATGTTGTATTTGTAGTTGGTTGTTGCGATCACAGTGAGGCATTCAAGATGAGCATGGGTCAGTCTGTTTCTCTGTGTCCTCTTGATGGTGTTCATAGTAGAAAATGTTGACTCACAGGTGTATGTGCTCATGAAAAAAGACATCACTTTCTGTGCAAGTGGTTTCAAAGTTGGAAAGTCTGCTTCAGAAACCAAACTCCAGAAGTGGCCAACACCTGCTTTGAGTTCAACTTGGAGAATACTATTTGTTTGCAGCTCAATTATTTCACTCTCCAGAGCAGCACGATTACCAGGGCAGAGCTGTGTGATGGTTGGAGTGAGAGAGGATACATCCACATGGTAGGGGTTTTCAATAAAATTGAAAATCTCCTTATGTTCAGTCACATCACTGAATCTGGAATCAAACTCACCCTTCAGCTCCTCCAAAACTTCAACAAATCCTGTGTAGCTGAAGTGCTGCTGCAGAGATGGGTCACTTGTGGTTGTTGCTCTGAGTTTTGGGAAGTGGATGAGTTCCCTGTCAGGTATCCACAGAGCAGTTATTTTGTTTTGGAATGCTCTGACTGCCCTCAGCATGTCACTTGGAAGCTTGTCTCTCCCTTGGAGCTGCAAGTTTAGGGCGTTCAGGTGACAGGTGATGTCAGTAAGGAGGGCCAGCTGTATTATCCAGTGTGGATCTTTCAACTCTGGTTGGTGTTTCCCCTTGCTGTCCAAGAAAGTGTTGATTTCAGGAAGGAGGCTCAGGAACCGCTCCAGCACCTTTCCACGGGACAACCATCTTACTTCACTGTGTAACACTAAATCACTGTACTCTGTGTCATAGTCTTGAATTAACTGTCTGAACTGTCTGTGGTTTAGTGCTCTTGAAACAATGTAATTGACCACATGCACAACCCTTTGCATCACATTTTGGAGTTCACTGTTTCTTAACTTTGATACCAGTGCCTCCTGATGGATGATGCAGTGGAAACTGATGAAATTGGGCATTTCATCTCTTTTGTTCATGAGGCCAACAAGACCCTTCTCTTTGCCTCGCATGCTTGGGGCACCATCAGTACACAGGCTTGCAAGTTTGGACCAGCTGAGATGATTTTCCTCAAAAAATACCAAAAGTGCATTGAGAATATCCTCACCTCTTGTTTGACCATGGAGGGGTAGTAAGCACAACATTTCCTCTCGAAAAGAGTTTTCTTTTGGGAACCTCACCCAAACACACAGCTGAGCAACATCGGTGACGTCTGTGCTTTCGTCCACTGCGATGCTGAAACATGGAACGGCGCGCAGATCAGCCAACAACTGGTCACGTACGTCCTTTCCGATGTCTTCCATCCGCCTCATTATTGTTGAATCAGATAACTGTAATCCTTTTATTTGTTTAATGATCGCGTCCTTGTTGTCAAAGTCTGTGAACAGTATTTCTGCTGAAGCCAGAAAGCAGTCTTTTACTATTTCAGAGTCTGAGAACGGTTTTTTGGCCCGCGCCAAAATCCACGCTATCTCAAAAGATGCCTCTGTTAAACGCTCTGCAGTGGAGGTTGTCCTGTGCATGAGATTTTGCTGCACACAAAGTGAAGCACTGAGCTGTGCTATTTTTCTCTTTCTTAGTTCACTGCCAGGTGGATAACTTTCATTGAAGTTTGGATGCGCCGTTTTGAAATGGCGCTCCAAGTTGCTCCGTTTGAAACAGGCACGGGTTTGTTTGCATATTAAGCACAGAGGATTCATGCCATGAAGAACAATAAAAATTCGTCTGTCCACTTCTCTTGAAACTTTCTGTGCTCATCTTGTATGCTTCGTACCTTTCGTTTCTTGCTGGGAGCACCTGACGTTTGCTTGCTCGTTCCCTCTCCTGCGTCTTCTTGTTGATTTTCGTTTGCTGCTTCCTCAGGCTGTTTTTCCTCATTATTCGTTGCAACACTGTGTGTCTGTCCGTCTGACTTTTGTGCTAGTTTTTGCCCTTTTTTAATCAAAAAGCGATCCATTTTGTGCCGGCTAGCGGAGCTAAAGTAGCCTAGCTGCAAGCTTGCACTGCGGTCAAGTGTGACGGCGTAAAACACCGCCGTAAGCGGGCTGCGTTGCCAGGTTTGACAGTGCCCCCTTTAGGAAACGCCATTAATCCAGCCTTAATGAATGTGTCTCTTAATAATTAAGGCGAAGGGAGAAGTATAATGCAGATGTTTCCGTTTTTGTAGTGCAGTGTTCACTGTATGTTTACGTAGCACATTTGAAAAAATGTATTGGCTGTGTTACCATATTGTTATAAGCTACCATGCGAGCCACCAATTAAAGCTTGAGGAGCCGCATGTGGCTCGCGAGCCGCGCAATGAGTATCTCTGCTGTATACGTACATATGGCATTTCCTTTTTGTTAGATAAAGTCCTCGCATTAAAGGCCAAGAGAAGACAATGTCGTCAGATAACTGTCTGAGGATGTCACGGCTAGAAAATTGCCCCAAAAAGAGAAGGGAAATTATGGGATCATTTTCTGCAGCAAGAAATTAGACTTTAAAGAGCAGTTGATTGTCATAGATTTTCTGCTCTCTCCAGCAGCATGTCAAGGTTCACAGCCAGAATGAGAGAAAAGCCTGTGTGCTCTGTATCTCTTTCTCTCCCTCTCTTCTTCTTAATCTCTCGTCCTCTCTCTCTCATTCGTACAAGTTTTCCATTCATTAGAAAGAGAGGCATGGAACTGTCCTGCCATTATTCAGCCTCACCTCAACCATTACATCATAGTTCTCCTTTTTATACAAGATACCTGAGTTAAAATGTCGACCATTAGAGCAATGATAGGACTTTATAAACAGCCTATAATGGTAGACATATGTAATTTTGTGAAGTGATAGACATATGTTAGAATCAATCTATAGTTAAAATAATATAATAAGGGAAGGAGAAGGACATAGTTTGCTTCATGATCAGCAACCAGGGGTATTTTGACGTGGACATCATTTCATTGGGCTGTTCTCCCATCTTAGAGATGATCAGATGATGTCCTTATTATCAAGTTTATATTGGTCCGTCTCACATCAGTGTACATTCTGTCACACTACTACTACTAGTCTGTAGTCCCTACATGTTTCAAAAAGACTAAAGCCCTCTGCCTGAAAGACTACCACATGGAGCACTCCATTTTACCTCCATCAAGTGCTTGAAAGTGCTTTTAGTCAAAACTTTTATCACTTTCTCTCTTGCATGGGAGACGATCCCTAATGGACATGAACGGTCGGCTCAGCAGCGATAGCAAAAGGTTAAAAGTCTGACTACAAGATAGCATACAAGTTGTAAATGAACAATGTAAACACACAAAACTATGATGTAAATGGTATAAACTACAGAAGGTACAACTATAAACAATGACTGCATTATACACAACTGACTGTGATGCAGCAGCTTAGCTCAATACTTCCTGATGCAATACTGGAGGATGAAGCTCTGGCTACACAGACAAACTAGGATGACTTATGAACATATGACAACAACTCACATTCTCATGGACACACGGAAATCAGAAAAGTCCAGTAATGACAGGTTAGTCTAGAGAAGACCCTTGTCCCTTAGTCCGCTGCTTCACCCAGAGTGCTGGCTGCTTCACAGTGTCCGCAAGATACATAAATAATGTGGATTGACAGGTGGCTGGGGTCGTCTGTCATAGAGGAACTGTGTTCTGACCAGCCGCCTCCAACTTTGTGTAGCAAAGTTGAATAAGTTGGGTATCAGTTAGGACTGTCTTGTGGGAGTGCCGGGAGTTGGATGAGCCAAGTTGATTTATCCTTGACTTTGATTTGGGCTGTCCATACTTTGCCATCTGCACTGGGAATGACTGCTGTAACTCTACCAACTGGCCACAGGGCACGCAGAAGTTTATGATCATCGATATCGATATCATGACAGTGTCGACAGATAGATCGTTCCTATCCTGTTGCCACTTAGAGCGGGTCTGCAAGGATGGCAGGTAGTTCCTGATGAAGTGGATCCAGAACTGATCCGCCAAAGCTTGACATTGATGCCACCTGCAACAGCTGTGGAGCTCTGAGTCGGAGTAGATGATTTGAGGTTTGGATGGATCCGGCCACCCCATCAGAAGTATATTGGGAGTGGTTGGATCTGGGTCTGCTGACTGGCGAGTTACGACTGAAGGTATGGAGTGAGTTCAGAGCTTCCACCTTTGAAGTTTGTGCATTGATCAGATAACAGCTCGGAGGGCTTCCCCTCGTCTGGCGATGAAGCGACGGAGGGCCATGAGGATAGGGTCTGTATCCTTAAGCTGGAGGGTGGAAGGTCGGCCATTTTGGGGATGATTGGACTACCACGCCATTTTTGACATTAAGCACAGTGATACTGATGTTTGTGGATCGCCTCTCTCCCACGAAGAATCCAGAACCGTCTATGTAGCTCAGCAAAGACTCTCTCAGGGCTGGGATGAGCAAGTCGGCTGTCAGCGTCCTGGATGATGAGTTTAGTGATGTGATGGTGAGGGTCAAGCAAGATTGGGTGAATGGTGTCTTGGGAGGGGTCTTCACATCTGCGAAGTCGCCCTCCCACACGGATAAGTTGGGACTCTTGGTCATACTCCGGATCCAAGGTGAGGAGTCTGCTGCTTGCTGGGACTGGTTTCTGATTTGACAGGTGTGCAAACTCTTCTGAGAAACAATCATGCTGTACCCGTCATAAGAGAGCCACTTCTGCTTGCTTATAGTCATCTGCTGTTGGCTCTGATGTGGCCACCGCCCCATGGCATGCAAGGACGGATGCCTTGAGCAGCTCGATGAAGTTGTTGAAGGCACTGGCATAAGGAAGATGTGCATCTGGAGTGACTGAGGTATAGGTAAAGACGCTGGATCTGTTGGATCGACGGATGCGGAGACGTCTGGGAATGTAGGCCATGATGGCTCATCTTGCAGCAAGAATGGAGGTCCATGGATCTTGATCTTGCAGCTAAGAATGCCACTTGGATGTCACCAGTGCTGTCCACTATTCGAAGGTAGGCTACAGATCCATATGCTCTCTCTGATGCATCAGAGATGTGAATACTTTGAATGCAAGAGGTAAGGTCTGCTTTGAGTTGAGTGTAGCATCTTGGCAGAGAGGTGACAGGGAGAAGATGAAGTTCAGTCGAGAGGAGCTGCACCAGTAATTTGGCTCGGGTAGCACAGGGGAGGAGCAGGCCAAGTGGGTCATATTTACATTATACATACAGTTGGATTTACAGTGCAATAGTAGTCCCAGAGTCTGCTCCTGTGGATCAGCATCGTTCAGTGATAGCCAGAGTTCACTGCTTGCCGATCTTGACTCTGGCGGCATATGGCTGATTATTTCTAGAACATTGGTAGCCGACTGACATAGTTCAAAACCACCTGACAGGAGGAGCTGGTGCAGCTTGCTGACAAGTTGTTTGGCTTGTGAAACCAATGTCAATCTCTGAAGGAGGTTGTCAATATAGAAACAGTTCTCGATGATAAACATCTTCGGCTGGGCTACTGTGACCCAGGATGTGTTTCTGAAGAGCGAAAGTGGCACAACAAGGATTGCATGTGGTGCCAAATGGAAGCACCTGCCATTCGTAGATGTCAGGAGCTCTGCTTTGATCCATGTCCCTCCAGAGGAATCTGACAAAGGGCTTGTCTTCATTCAGGAGGCGGACCTGGTGGAATATCCTCTTTATATCACTACTGACTGCGATGGGGTACTCTCTGAAGCAGAGCAGCCCGCCAAGTAGAGTTGCTCCTAGAGTAGTTCCTGGAAGGAGGTGTTCCTTCAGGTTCACTCCTTGATGAGTGATTGAGCAGTTAAACACAATGCGATCCTTGCCATTGTGCTGGACCATGAGGTGTGGTAAGTACCAGGTTTTATGGCTGGCCTGGGCTTACCAGCAGAGGTAAGTTTACTGAGATGTGCGGAACAAATGTGCTGCCTAATTAATTAGAAGTAAGCTCATTGTCTGTCTGAATTATGAAATGTCTTGCTCAGAGTTTTCTTCTGTAGCACTGAAAAACAAACAACTCCTGTGACAGAGCGCTAAAGAGTGCTCGTCTATCCTCCGACGCTGTGCGCCTCTCTCTCTCCTGCCCAAGAGCGCATGACGGGAGCGCATCACTGTTCCTGGCCGGTCCACACTCACAGCCCGCAGTCGTGCATAAACTGTACATCATTCAAATTCACTGTTAAAACTTTGGTCCGGTAGTACGCTCGAGGGTGCACACTCGGCACACACTCAGACAGACAGGCTCTACCTAAGATACATGACATGATTAATCGTGCATTAATCTTTCATTAACGTGTTATTGTTTCCAGGTTAATCGCACACATTAATGCATTAATTTTGACAGCCCTAATAGTAACATAGAAAAATGTAAAGGGGAGATTGTTTGTTACTGCATCTAACTTTTGTTCATCAAGAAACTGTTCTTGTGCTCCCCTCCTCTCAACTATCTTTGTTTATGCTGAAAATGAACAGGTGTTAGTACCATTACCAGCATTAAGCTACTATAAGACACCTCGACAGTGTATCTGTGGATATACGCAGTTTGAGCATATGCGAAGGAATGGTCCACTGCTCATGTGTGATCATGTCTGCTCCATCAAACAGCTATAATCTAAACAAAGTCACCACCTGCAGAGAGGGGAGTGCAGACAGAACCTCTGTGAGACACTGCGATATAACACCATGATAGGTGTGGGGTACAGCTGGGCTGAGGGAAATGTACCTGCTGTTCTATTAACAGACCTCATTTACATAATATGATAATACAATAAAACAACAGTTAATTGTCAAAAAGGGAGAGAGAGTGCAAATAAATGTGTGTGTGTGTGTGTGTGTGTGTGTGTGTGTGTGTGTGTGTGTGTGTGTGTGTATGTGTGTGAACTTTGTTCTCATAAATGTATTCACAAATGGACAGCAGGAAAACAGCAATATAATTAATGGTAACTCACTGCACTTAAAGCTAATTAATTCACGGGAGTAAGTAGTGCTTTGGGCTAATTGATGAGAGCAGCATAGTGACTGGATTATTCAAAATGATGCTCAAATCTCACATTGTTTGCCAATTGTTCATTTCTGTGTGTGTGTTTTTGTTTTGTCTTGTTAACAAAATAGCAATAGAATGCATAAGGTAAAAAAAAAAAAATCATTAAAAAAGGACACTGTCCATACTTTCACCCAAAACATTTCAGAGGTCTATTACATTCCACAACTCAGATTAGCTCCTAACAGACAATCAAGTCAGGTTTATTGACTGTCCCAGTGGAAATATAACTGCCCACAGCCCACAGCTCGACAGGAGGGAGACAAACTGAGTTAACGTACTCACTGTGGAAAAAACTTACTTCTTCGAAGCCCTTCAGGCTCTTAAGCAATCTTGGATTTATTTATTTTTTTTATACCAGTCAGAAATTCTGTTTCAAGTGTGGGTTTCCAATGGAACATTTTTTGCATTACAGTTTTTCTCAGTCGCTTTGGTGCATTTCTCACATCACTATTAACATTTGCACAACAGTTATTGCATTTCTCAAAACAATTAGTACAAACTGCAAAACCTAGTAGATAACCTGCAAAAGTGCCTCACTTGCTCAAAATGGATTGTTCATTCCTCAAAAGCAAGTATTCATGTCAATGAATGTGTCAGTGTCAACAAAATGAAAAGTCCTGACACCATTGTTTATGAACAAGACAGTCAAATGGCTTAGTCGTGTTTTCATTATGACAGTTTGCTCTGGAAGTGTTTTCAAATGCAAAAAGTCAGATCTTGGTGACACCACCTGAAAATGCTCAAGACAGCACTATACACTGTTTGCACAGCCATTTGAAATCTACAGTTAAGTTACACATTACTGTATTTAGTGAGGTAACTGAGAACAACACACTGAATACGTATCTTTCACATTTTTACTGCAGATGCTCTTTTCAATTCTAATGTGTTCACAGCATTGTGCAAAAGAAAAATACACATGTATTTACAACAAACATGAGAAACAGCCTTTGGGTAGAGCTGCGCACAACTGTGAACAATACTACAGTACATATTGGAACTGAACATACAACACACACAGTACTGCAAATCATTCAAGCACATGCTGCAAACCACTGTCTGAGCAGGTCTGAGTGGTGAAAATGCACATCACCCCAAACAACAACATACTTGTTCAGATGGTCTCCAGTTAGACCCCTGTCATTCTCAGGGATTATGTCCCTGTAAAGAGTGTCTAAAACAGTCAGCAGATGTTGTGTGTTGTATGGACCAAGACGGGGGATGTGAGTGAGGACGCCATTTTCTGAGATGGCTGCACACAGTGTAACATTCCCTCCTCGTTGGCCTGGGACATCTGTGGTTGCTCTCTGTCCAATTCAATCCCTTCCACGCTGTCTACCTTTTGCCAGATTGAAACCCGCCTCAGGAATAAAATGATAAAGAAATGTGTCATATTTGCTTGACAGATTTTGACAACTAGTTCAACATTTTTGTATGTAATGACTCAAGCAATGAGATGAGGACTATTAGTTTTATAGGGAATGACTATTCAGCATTCATTAGTATAGTTAATTTTGACTGACATGACATAAGCAAATGATAATGTTAAAAAACAGCAGAGAATCGTATGAAAGCAACTGATGCATGTCCAAAGGATTTGCAATTTGTTGGAAAGAATGAGAAACTGCTACTATGATGTGCACAAATGACTAAATGTTGTGGAGGTTGAACTAACAGTTATGAGAACTTTAATTCTGATCAGAGAAATGCACCAAAGCGACTGAGAAAAACTGTAAGAACCAAAAGGAAAAAATAGTAACAGGGCAGAGTAACAATTGTCACTCTTTTAACATCAAGAAAATGGCATTGGATTCATGAATATTCATGGTACATTGGGTTACACTTGAAACATGAAATTATGTCACTCCTCTGGCATGCCCCCCCCCCCCCCCCCATCTGCTACACAGAAAATATGTTAAAACTTAAAACCACACTAATCAATATATTTTTAATATGAAAGGTGTCTTTCAGATTTAGAGTTAAAACAGTGATGACAGTGATATGAAAAGTTTTACAAAAAGCTAAAGAAACACAAAAGTTAGTTTGTAACTTTTTTCTGAGAACTGTGAACAATTTCACAGCTTGCCTTCATTTCTTCTGTCTACCGGGCTTTCTTTACAACATGTCTGAATGTCTGAATGTTCATATTTCGTGCCCCATTTCACTTCTTCTCAGCAATTTCACCTTGTCCTCACATGTCACAGTTATTAGCTTGGTGACTATGACCTTATGATTACTGATAGCAATGATGGTGAAGACTGCAACAAACAGACTTCTGTGAAGCTCAAAATTCTCTTTAAACCTAAATGACAGAGTTGCACGACTATTTTTTGCCCGTGGAACACAGGCAGGCCACTATGGGTAGCATGTCAGAAGCAGCAGAGACTGAATGAAAATCCTGAGCCTATCCCCGACTCTGTCCCAGGGTGTTTGACTGCTGTGTAATGCATTCAGAGATATCACTCTAAAATTGTTTGGGGGGTCACTGGGAGTCAGGGTATGAGTCTTCGCAGATTGGAGAGATTGCCAGACTCCAACAGACTGTGAAATGGAATATGTTTTGTGTGTGTGTGTGTGTGTGTGTGTGTGTGTGTGTGTTTCTGCCTCTCTCTCTCTCTCTCTCTCTCTCTCTCTCTCTCTCTCTCTCTCTCTTTATATTTGCACCAGGTCAGGGCTTTATTGTATTGGACACTTGCACCACAGTCTGCTGAGAGACAGGCCGACTGCCTGGACCTGTCATTCTGTCTGTCAAACACGATGGCCGCCATTTTGTAAAACACTGCTCCTTGACACTCCATTATTTAGTTCTGTCTTGCTCGTTTATCAGGCCTGCAGTGTTCCTGGAGGTTGATACGTGGATTTAGAAACTGAGACTTGTTTGTTCAGTTGTTACGGACATTGGTAGCAACTGCATGTAACTCATCTAACCTGCCCCTTTAAAGTTAACAGTGCTGTCTGAGGATGACGTCACTGAGGACTCCTTGGTCTGGGATGGCCTCTCCTGGCCCGCTCCTACCTTCTGGTCGAGCCTCCACTTCCATTTTATTTTACCATCCGCTGCCACTCGCCGCTTGCTTTGTGTTTTCCTTATCTGGCCGCAGTGGGACTCATATTCAGCCCTGGAGTTTCATACCTCAGAACGCCCCACTTTAGATCACGACCTATTGTTATTATTGTGATGTAATTAGAACCTTGCACGTTAAGTCTACAATAGCGCACTGTTCTGTAAAGCCTTGTAATTCACTGTATTTTTCTAAAATATTTCTGCTTCACAGTGTAGATTTATTTCAACATGAGTGCACATCTCCAACATTATCCATTTCAACAATATCAGAACCTGTATTCTGTTCGAATAAGGGTTCACAGATATCCAAACATTAAAGATGAAATAAAAGAATACATACAAATATTAAATATTAAATTTAAAAAATAAAAAATAAAGTAGGGCTGCACGGTGGCTCAGTGGGTTAGCACCGTCGCCTCACAGCTAGAAGACCACTGGCTCACGTCCCGGCTAGGGCGCCTGGGATCCCCCCTATGTGGAGGCTGCATGTTCTCCCTGTGCAGCGTGGGCTTTCACCAGGTACTCCGGCTTCCTCCCACAGTCACACAAAAACACAAAAACATGCTGAGGTTAATTGTTTATTCTAAATTGTCCATAGGTGTGAATGTGAGTGTGCTATTAAGCGGTGTATAGAGAAAGAGAGAGAAAAAAAATTAAATAAAAAGTGCTGCATTTTCTAGACTGTCGTGTCGTGTCTTTTTCCTCTGTCATGTAGTGCTGAATCATCAAGCATCTCAGGGCACTTTCCACATAGAGCAGGTCTGCACCATACTCTTCATTATATTCATTCTAATAATATTCACTCAATGCCCACTCTGGACCTGTGGGCTCATGGCTGCTGCTTGGTGCTGGATCTTGCTTCTGACTCTGAGGGGCTACAAGATAAAGTTTCCCAGTGACGTGGCGTTGCATCATACTATTATATAGATTATATGTAATTTTATTGTATTTGAATTATATTAAAATTATACTATATATAACGTCATGTTATATGCCACATATTCTCCATCTCTCGAAACCACTGACCAAGTCCTCGGACATGTTACATCAGGGTGCATCTGCAAAAAAAAAAAAAAAAAAAAGAGCTGCCAGTGGAGGCTGAGGCGGATCAGGGACATTGGTAGCAGCATAAATGATCAACTCAGTGCCATGACTGAACACTGGCCAAAAAAAAGAATTTAATACCGGCCTTTGCAGTTGAAACATCAGACTGGCCCACCGGGCCACCCAGTGCTCCCAATTAGCTCCATGTCTGTCTGAACGTGACTCATTTTACCAATAAATGGCTTTCAGCCAACCTTCCACCTTGGCATTGTGTTGCTTCCCTTTTATCCCTGGACCTGCCACTGGCGTTGTAACATCAGTGTATTCAAATGTGATCATTTTATGACATAGTGTCAGAGCTTCTCTTAGATTTGTATCTGTCTGCAAAAAACAATCTGGACCAGAAGATACAAGACTTTATTAAGAAAAAACATCAGCATGAGTTGTTTGTTCAAATGCTCATTAAGTGGTGTTTACATTTTCCATGACAAGTGGTGTCAAGTGGTCATGCAAATAGGCTGGAGGTGTTTTTGTAATAAGAGCATTTTTTAAAAACTGTAATCCCAAGTAACTTTGGCTATCCCAGCATGCTCTTGTTGCCCAGATGTTTTTGTGGAAATGTGCTGATTTACTTTCTGTCCAAGAATCAGATAAGAAGGTTGATACCACTGAGTCTATGTGTTAAATATAGAGCCTGGAGGCAATTAGCCTAGCTTAGCATAAAGACTGGAGACAGGAAGCTGTATTTATATCTTGTAACTCATTTGTTTAAGATTCACAGTTATGGATTCTAAATAAATTCTGGTAATATGGGGAGTTCTTGGTTGCAGTCCATGCAGTACAGTCACTTCCTGAAGTGTGGGAGTCGGAGTGACTTCGCCATGCAACCAGCAGGGCATTGCATGGAAGTGATAGTACAAGTGAAATTTGTTATTCTTTGAGAGTTTAAGCATGTCACTATGAAAATCACCAATTGGTTAATATTCCTGTGAATAAAAGGTAAAGAAACAAAATGTAAAACAGTGCACTCTAGTGGTTGTTACATGTATTTTTAAACTTTGAACATAGCCAGGCTAGCTGTTTCCTCCTGTTTCCAGTCTTTGTGCTAAGCTTAGCAAATTGCCCCCTGGTTCTAGTGCTGTACTAAACACACACACATTTGATTGGTATCATGTAGCAGCAGCAAGCTGCTCCATTTGGGTGTGGAACTCCATAACAAGCTGAACACACAGTTTCTCTTGTAGTGGCATTAAGTTGTAAGGGATAACATGTTAGGAGACAATTGCCGTTTTATAGATCCATCAGACCAAGTGCAACATTTAGCATCCAGTTTCTGTTTCTGTCCAATGGCTATTTAGCTAAATGTTCGACTATGTATGTGTGGATTTCTCAGAGCTTTTTTTTTTTTACAGGAATCCAGGTTGATGAGGGCGTTGAGAATCGAACAGTAAAGCTGTGAGCTGTAAAGCAAAACAATGAACTGAAAGACACTAAATCTCTGCTGAGCTGGGGGCAGTTGGTAATAGAGTGTCTGGAAGTGTGTGATGTTGTCACACAGCTCTTCTCAGTTTGATTGCTCGATGTATGCTAGGGCATATTATATGCTGTGCCTCTGTGAGCTGACACAGCAGTTTACAAAGTTTGCATTAGTGGTAGAGAGTACTGCTTGACATGGTCCTCCAAATTCTCCCATAGGTGTTGAGTTAGGTTGAGATTTGCTGAAAGGCCATAGTGTATGAGTCACATCATTTACATCCTCATCCAAGCAGTGAGCCAATGTGTCCTGTGGCATCTGCGTTTGTTACATTTCTCCACTCTTTTATTTAGCAGTTCAGCACCATTCAAAACAGTATTCATCACATATGGTGTTGGCTGCCATTCCCTCTGTGCAGAGGACAAATGAGACATTCTTTCTCATCTTGAAAAAGAAATGATGATGATGATATAGTTATTATATTGTGTGTGTGTGTGTGTGTGTGTGTGTGTGTGTGTGTGTGTGTCACTACTTCGTAGGACTCAGTTTTAAGGTTAAGGTAAGGCTAGAATTAGGGAGGCAGGGGAATGCATTATGTGAATAGAGGATCCTCACAAGCATAGAAGTCCAAACCTGTGTCTGTGTGTGCGTCATTGAAATGGCACACTCTGGGCTAATTAGCGCATTACAAAGCACACTTGATCTGGCTCCTTACTGATTTCACAAAGATCAGTGTGTATAGTGTGTGTGTGTGTGTTTGTGTGTGTGTGTGTGTGTGTGTGTGTATGCGTGTGTGTGTGTGTGTGCGTGTATGGTCACCGGATTTTTGAACTTGCCATGGCAGTTGGTACTCAATTTGTCCTGTCAGCTTTGTGACACCTGTTAATTGCATAAGAGGCATCATGCAAGCCAAAGTCCTGTGGGGGGGATAGGGGTCCTTCCACAGAAAAAAAGAGAAAAGAATGATGCAATTTTCTGTAATTTGACATACATATTCAAAGACCTTAGGAGGATTATTTTTCATTAAATTGGTTTTTGTAGCTCAGTAATCTCCCACTTTATATTGAAACACTGTACTATATTTATAATATATTTTTTAAAGATTTTCATGTCAATTATTTTAGCTGTTGGGGTTATTGAAAATGACACCCATTTCTTCATTCACTTCTACATTAGCTTCTACACTGCTGCCACTTTTCCTAAACATTTCCTGACTAAACAACTGGATTGAGGGATTGCTTTTACCTTTAGCTGATACTACTAGTGAACTATCTTGCAAACTAAACTATGCCTATATTTCTCAAACACAGTGAAGTGTGTCTAGATAAGATAAGATATACCTTTATTCATCCCACAGTGGGGAAATTTTCATTGCACAGCAAGGGGATAGTCAGTAGTTAAACAGTAATAAACAGTGTCTAACTACTTCCATTGCATTCTCACGCATTTGAAAAGGTGATTGATGCTTTACTGATCACTTCAGCAACAACAGAGTGCTGTGTGTGTGCATGCCAGCTGTTGTGAACCAATTTCATCCTGCAACTTTTTAGACGAAACCATTACCTTAGGGATAGATGGTGTGTGATTTTTTTTGAGGTAGGATCTATGAGAAGAATATATTTGGCTCATAATACACCATGATCATAATTAATGATCATATATTATGAATTTAAAAAAAATACAAATAATCCAGATATCAAAACTCTGGAGGGGAACTTGCTCTGCCAGCTTGAATGGGCTTGACAAATGACACACAGACACATTTCAATGGCATCGCTTAGTGCTGAAGATGTTTCCTGACATGAATGAACTCAAATTGCTTTGGGCAGAAAGGTGAGCGAAGGTAACAGCAAGACAATTCATGTTTCAACAGCAGCATTATTGATTGTATCAGGGGAAATCAGTATCTAACAAGTATATACCATCCTCTGTACTCCCACAAGTAAGCACGCGCAAGCACACACACACACACACAACACACAACTATTAAATTAGCATTCTCTCAGCTGTAAGGAGAGCTGCAGGGCTCTGTTTTCGGCTCCCCTCGGTTTTCTATGTAATCTCTTTCTTCCAGTCTGCTATACTTCCTCCAGTACAAGCTCTCTCTCATACACACACTCTCACATGCACAACTAAGCATGCGTGTATCTACACATTCTGTCAGGCATGTGCACACATACACACACCAGCCCAGCCATGGTACCAGTCTCTTTGATTGCCCTCCAGTTTTCTAATGAATAATTTAGCTCAAAATACATTCTGACACAGTGACACCCAGATAACATAAGTGAGGGATAGAGTGAGGGAGGAGGAAGGAAGAAAATAAGAAACGAGGACACATCCCCTCACAAGAGAGATATGGGTGGGTATTGGGCGGGGGAGGTGTCCGTGGAAGTGCTGAAAATAGGAAAGTTGTGGTTGAGGTGAATAGAAGTGGAAATGGGACAAGGATGCTGCTTTGCTGACAGAATTAGCGTGATGAGAGAAAACAAAAAAAGGAGCGTTGCAGGAATACTTCACCAAAAAACTATCCTTTGGGTATCATATGCTTAAACTCTCTATAGGCTGAGAGACATGTCAGAAACAAAAGCAACACCTGCATCATAATCCTTTTCTCTGGTTCAAGGATACACATAATAGTATCAAGTGAACCTTCAGGTATAATATATATAATATCAAATTAGTGAGAAAGACAGTTAACATGAAGAGAGCAAGAAAGAGAAGCAATAAATAAGCTCGATAATAACAGCATCTCATACTTTCAAGTGTAGTTTCATGGAACACAGCAATGAAGTGAAATCCATTCATTTTGTGATGACCTGCACCTTTAAGATTTTTCTTGCCCAGTGAGCACTTTGAGAATCTATCAGATGGTTTAAAATCATAGAAGCACCATCTGATACCCGTCCATTATCTGCAAGCTATGCCTCATAAATGTAAGCTAGAGGCCATGCTCAGAGTCGTAAGAGCAGCGCTGCTCCCACAGAGTCCATTGATTACCCAGTAATAATGCAGACCATCATGGCCTGGAGGCATGTACAGTATAAATCTCCAAGCAGAGTATTTTCTGATGGCTGACTTATAATTCAGTGAACAGGCAGTGGAGGGGAGAGGGCATAAGTGCGCCCTGCTATAAAACCTGCCACTGAGTCTGAGCCTGAGTGAAATTATGTTAAGCGGTGACAAGTTTCTGTCAGATCATATTAGCTTGAACAACAATTCAGTGCAGCTACAGATGTGCTGTTCAGAGATATCTGATTGATGGAGGCCTTGCAAGTGTTATCTCATTGCTGTTGTCACATGGAGTGTCTGAGAGATGAAAAATATTAAATGGCGCCAAGAAGTATGAAAAACATTCAAGAACCACTGGAGAAAAATGCAGCTGAAGACTGTCTTCATGAGTTCTTGAAAAGGTACATTTTCACCAATGGCTAAATGTACAGATGTATTTAATGAGTCACAGCATACTATTGTGTGCTAAGGTGACTGGCCAGACATTGATCTATTCTCTGTCCAATGAATGGTTTAATTTTTAAATTTTTTTTTTTTTTTTTTTTTGGGTGGGGGGGCAATTTTGGCAGAAAATTAATTAACCAGACAAAAGTTCAGCCATTACAGAATTACCATACAGCTGATAGAACTTACTCCAAAAGAGGCACTTTAAAACAAGACGCCACAAGTACAATTCAAAGTTTCTTCATTTACACATGTTGTGGCTGTGATTCAGGAGGTAGAGCAGGTTATGATCGAATTACAAGGTTGGAGGTTTGATCCCCAGCAGTCCCAGCTCGGCAAGACACTGAGCCCAAAATTATTCCAAATGGTCAAGCCAGCACATTGGATGTAGTTTTCTGCCATGTGTGTAATTGTGTATGTGTGAATGGGTGAATGAGAGGCAAAATGTAAAGTGCTACATTTATCTTTGGTAATAAAAAGAGTAGGAAGTGATATGAAGCTCTAGCGAAAGTTCAGCCAGGAAGACATCTATGCCTCCAACCCACAATCTATTTCTCATCTTCCTACTGCGCATGCTCATGCTCATTTCCCGCTGCAAGTGTTCAGGGCGGTCACTCGCAGTCCGCTGACTCTCCAGCTGTTCTCTCCCATCCAATAGCACGGTGTCACTCCCTCATTGCTAACCAATCATTCTTGTGCTCTCCTTTTAAATTACGTTTGCTCTCTGCCCTAGCACTTGCTCGCCGATGATCCGCGCACCCCTCCACCTCCCCATCACCACCTTGCCTTGGAAGTATTGTCATCCTCTCCACCCTCTCCCATGGAATCAGATCCCGGTCTGGGTTCAGGAGGCAGTCACCCTTTCCACATCTAAGAGTCCATGCATCACTGGAGCTGCAGAGTCTGTTCTCCCTTCCCCCCGTCTGTCTCTCTGTCTCTCTTTCAGCCCAACCAGTCGCGGCAGATGACTGTCCTTCACTGAGCCTGGTTCTGTCCGAGGTTTCTGCCTATTAAAAGGAAGTTTTTCCTCGCCACCGTCGCCAAGTGCTTGCTTGTGATGAGAACTGTTGGGTCTCTATTAGTTTTTTTTTTTTTTAAAGAGTATGGTCTAGACCCGCTTCATTTGTAAAGTGCTTGTGATGACTTTCATTGTGATTTGACACTATTTTAAATAAGATTGAGTTTAAATTGAATCACCCACCCGGCTTCTCAGCCTCCATTTGCCACCGCCACCACCAGTGCAGGAGGGGTTCTCTTGCGCCGACTCGGATTGTATTTCTTCAATTATATCGTCTCCCCCTCAGAGTCCAAAACGCCAAAGACTCTCTGTCAAGTTGCTTATCAGTGTTTCATGTCATAATAAATTATCTTTTCTCTCAAACTTGTCTCTCCTGGTTGAAATAAGGTTCATCAAGAGATTTGTTAGATGCAGTACAATCACAGTACTGTCAAAAAGCATATTGGCTGTAGCAGGTTTTCAATCCAAGAAGAAAACATCAGAATTTTACCTATGTTCCTGTAACATACATTTGTTGTAACGTCCTTGTTACAATGATCCAGCAGTAAGGAAAAACAACAATGCAGAGCCCTCCAGCTGTAGCTAGCCTAAGCCAAATGACAGAAATGCCCTACATTTAGCTTATAATAGTAATGTAACTTTTTAAAAAATCTCTTAGTCACAAACTGCTGTTTCAGAACCATGGACGGCACCCCCGGTCTCTCACCATGTCCTCCGCCACATTAGCATCCACATTAACATCCTCATAGCTGGAATTAGAGTCAGCCAGGTGATCCCCATCGACATCATCATCTCTCCCTCCTAAAAGAAAGGTAAAGAACTCCATAATCAGTTAATTAGCTGTAATACACTAAAACGCATGCACTAATTGTATTTCACTGAATTGACTTAACATTGACATTTGCAGACTAGAAACTGTTTGAACTGCTATTGTAAATCACACACATGCAAGCGTTGACCCACTTACAATGATATGAACCAACCAACCAGCAAAGAGCAAAAGTCAAGAGTCAGCATCAGCATCTTACTACATAAAAGTAGTATATTCATACTTTAATAGTGTAATGATTGTGTGTGTGTGTGCATGTGTGTGTGTCTACTTACTGAACAAAATTACTGGGACTTTGGGGGGATTGTGGGGCGGAGGGGGCCTTTAAGATAGCCTGATAGCCCCTCCCTCCTGCCACAGTTGACAGCAGAACACCAGATATACATGAATACGCACATAATATAGAGTCTATCACACACATATACGCACCAGTTTCTGTGAGGAGTTACTAAGTTTCATCAAATCAATAAGTAGCCAGATCAAGTGTGCTTCATAAGGTACTAATTACTCCTGAGTGGTTGAGTGTTCCCAAGTAAGTGGCTGTAAAAGCTTTTTGTCATCTGATGACTGATTTTCCATTCGGGCTCAGGCATTACAATCAGACCCATTTCTTTCCATTATTCAGTGACAAGGTCCCTGCCGCGTTCACTTAATCTTAGCCATTTCTTATGGATTTGATGATTTGTTCTGTAGTAGTGAGTGTAGTGAGTCCCATCTCTGCTGTCTTGAAACTGAAGAAGAAAGCAGTTAACAGTGTTTCCTTATGTCGAAACATTGGCTGAGTGTGCACTACAAGACTTTAACAGCTTGTAAAAATTTAAAGCATGGTCTTCAAGTCTGATAGATAGATAGATAGATAGATAGATAGATAGATAAGCCAATCTTCAGCATCGTCAACAAACTATTAGTAAGAAATCCTGTGTGACATCAATTATTAGCAACAGAATAAGGAAAAAATTAAATAGGATCCATTTGCATTAATTACATGTTTGGGATTATTATATTATACTCAGAATTAGTTTTCTTATTGTGGAAATCATCTCATGCATATAAGTTAGAGAGTAGTACAGTTACTCCAAACAAATCTGCAGTTTCAAGCTTTTGGTCATTTAAGCAACCGCTAATAAAGGTACCACTGTTTACTCAATTGATTTATGAAGTCACAGGCATAAAGTGCTGGTCAAGATGGTAAACAGAGAATGGATGTTTGTGACTTGCATTGACAATGTTGGGGATCAACTTAATGGGCAGTTTGGCTATCGATAAGAATTAATAATTATCCGAAATAATATTAATTATACTAAATAATAGGATCTGATATACATCGGATCACCTCGGGGCACCACCCTCAACAGTACACTGCCTTACACGGGCACCGTTATGTTGGGGAAATGATAGCCGTTTCATTGTTACAGTTTCATTAAATGAAGGATTTCGGAATTCTTGGCGGAGCAGAGGTTGGTATCATTCACTCTTGTACAACATTAAAGACACAACATGTATATTCACAAGCATTTATTAACAAATAATAAAAGCAAACACATACTAATCTAACACATACTGTATACAAGTGTGTGTGTGTGTGTGTGTGTGTGTGTGTGTGTGTGTGTGAGTGACTTAACAAAATGGCTGGTTAAGAAGGTGTCAGGCTACGCACAAGATGGCCGACTCTAAGGACGCTGCCGGGGGAAGGAGAGTGTGCTTTGGTGAAGCCTGTATGTCTGAGTGTGAAATGTGTATGGTAGAGGGTGCCAGGTTAGTAATGAGAAATTTAGCATACAAACCCTGTGTCAGTGTTAAGCACAGCTAACATCAATTTACAGTTGGTGAACTAACCCTACTATCGTAACCCTACTACACGTTCATGAAAGTCAAACAGTCTTGTGCTTAGCTATGTTTAGCTTAGCTTGTCTAACTATCTATGCCCAGTGTAGTTACCAGTCCTTTGAGGAAGAGGAAGCTTGTTAGCCTGCGGTTGTGGAAGATCCACGCTGAGAAGGTTGCAGTCTTTGGTTGTCCAGGTCAGATGAACCTGGTTGCTCTTTGGTTACAGTTAGCAGCTCTGTGCCAACTGGCTGCTGTTCCTTTGTTGGAGTGAGCAAGCAGGGTCGTGTTGCAGCTGCTGGTGGTTCTTTCCTTGAGTCTTAGGTGTGACTGCGGTGAGCAGGCCACACTGAGAGCTGGTTTCTGCTCCCTTGTTGGAGCTTTGAGGATAAGCTCCTGCTTCCTTGCAGGGCTGAGGAGAAAAAAAGGAGGGGACTTGGAGATGGGTCCTAGCTGGAGTTAACACCTAGTTGTTAACAGGAGGACTGTGGGGGCTGGGCTCCTTTGCCCCCCACATCAAACATGAGACAGACCCTGAGCTGGAATGTCTTATCTCATCTGATGTTTTATGTCACACAATGAACAAATTCATCTGTGGACTTTCACTGGTCCCAACAACAATATAACTCTATATCTCTATATAATATGGATGTAATTATCTTGAGTAATGGGCTGTGGCTGATATGAGGTGTCCATATTTGTTTGATTTTCTATATCATTCAGCAAGTCAAATTTATTGGAATTTTCTGGATTGGACATTATGTCATTTACAAATAGAAATAATTGCAATAACTGATAACATAATTATGATGTTAACATCATATGAACGTCACAACTCTGATGATTCTGCAAAACTACCATACATTATTCAATTCAATTAAAATTTATTTGTATAGCGCCAAATCATCACAAAAGTTATCTCAAGGCACTTTACATACAGATGTATCAGGTCTAGACCACAATCTTTATACTACTATTGGAGAGGAGAGAAGTTGCATTAGTGAGATGCATTGATGGGTTATGAACGGTTACATGTTTGAGGAGAGAGAGAAGGAGAGTTAAGTTCAGTGCATCATGGGAAGTCCCCCAGCAGTCTAGGCCTTTAGCGGCATAACTAAGGGATGGCTCAGGGTTCACCTGTGTCTGCCTCCCAAACCTAGAATGGGATCAGATTCTATAGTAGAGGAGCTTCAAACTGAAGGCTCTGGCTCCAAATGTACTTTTGGAGACTCTGGGAACCAATAGAAATCCTGCATTCTGGGAGCATAGTGCTTTATTGAGAAGATAGGGTACAATGAGCTCTTGAAGATAAGATGGTGCTTGACCATTAAGAACTTTATAGGTTAGCAAAAGGATTTTAAATTCAATTCTTGATTTGACAGGGAGCCAGTGCAAAGAAGCCAAAATGGGTGAGATATGATCTCTTTTCCTTGTTCTTGTCAGTGCATGTGCAGCAGCATTCTGGATCAACTGGAGAGTCTTTAACGACTTACTGGGGCAGCCTGATAATAGAAAATTGCAGTAGTCCAGCCTAGAAGTAACAAATGCATGGACTAGTTTTTCTGCATCTTTTTGGGACAGGATATGCCTGAGTTTTGCTGTTCCAGAGATGAAAAACGGCAGTCCGAGAAATTTGCTTTATATGTGCATTAAAGGACATGTCCTCATCAAAGATAACTCCTTACAGTAGTGCTGGAGGCCAATGCCATCGAGAGTACTGATGTCTTTAGAAAATGCACATCGGAGGTGCTTGGGGCCAGTAGGAAACTGCAGGTCATCCAGGTTTTTACTTTGTTGAGACATGCCTGAAGTTTGGCCAATTGGTTGGTTTCATCTGGCTTAATTGTCTGCCGTAATCGCCTGCATGGCAATGAAAGTTAACTTGTATGTGTATCGAGGATTCATCGTTGACATTTAAAACCAAGATCGGTCTGATAACTAGGACCTAAACCAGCTTAGCGCAGTTCCTTTAATGCCAATTAAATTTTCCAGTCTCTGCAACATTATGTGAAATGCATTAAGGTTGATTTGGATCTAAAATTCCAGCTTCAGCTTAACTGCATTGCATGCCATTTGGTTTGCATTTGGTCTAAACACCAAAGTGATAAACGCCGTCCAGAACAGGCAACTGGGTGGCTGTGATTTGATCTGAGCAGTCGACCACTGTGCTTCTTTGTTTGTGTGACCTTGTTTGTAGCTCGGTGTGTGATGGGGCAGGGATTCCTTTGTTTTGGCTTGCACATTCCATTGTGTACTCACACGTCATCATCACCACGTACAGGGGCGACTGCCTCTGTTGTATTCTGGCTTTAACTAGGAAGATGCGAGCAGAAAGACAGTTTTATTTTCTTATTTATTTTCTTGAAATTTGCCAGCAAGATATCTGTGAATTTCAGTTAGTGGAAAGTTTGTGTTTCATTTGTTGCTGATTTGGTACCATCCACAGCCCTTTTCTTTTATTTGCTCACCTCAGTTGTCTCAGTGGTATTCAGCTCAGTATTAGCTCTCAAGTTTTGTATTCAGTGTTTATCTGGTCACTAACAATAAATGGCAAACAGTGCCTGAGTATATCAGCCTTATGTTTCTTCCTTTAATCTTAGACCTCTCTGGGATGGAACAGACAGAGATCCTGCTGCTCTTGATACACCAAATTATGATGATAGCAGTAAAGTAAGTAAGTAGTAGTAATTAAAATGTTGCAACATTTTGTTATGTTGTTTGTTGTCTTGTCATTCCTGTCTTATTTTGAAAATCTAACTCTCCCTCTTGTTTCAGATTACTTGCCCTTCCTCGTGTGTTTCCCGCCAGTGTGATTGTCTGCCCCGCCCTGATTGTTTCCCCACTTCCTCATGTATATATTGTCTGCGTCTCCCTTTGTCCTGTGCCAGTTTGTCTTGTCTCTTTCGAGCAGTCAACCACGCCATCCATGTCTTGTTTGCTTCAATGTCAGGTTATTGTTTCATTTGATACTTTGTCTCGCCATTGCTTGCTTTTTGTCTTTCCTCGTTTGAGTGATTTTTCGTTTATACTTTGCACCTGTTTTTCCTCAGCCATTTGTGACCTCGCTAGAGTGATTTTCAGTTGTTACTTTTCTGCAGTGCAGAGTTTTTCCTCTTAAGAGTGATTTTTTGTTTGCAAGTTTTCATTAAAGACTTTTATTTTGAAGTTTTGGTCTTGGAGTCGTGCATATGGGTTCAGACCACAGACCGGTCTTGTCACTACTCTGCTCATTTCTTATATAGATTATTTAGGCAGTACCCATGGGCATTCAATGATACAGTTACTCATTCAGTTAAAGTCACCATATGTAGAACTGCCTCGATTGACGTCACATTTTTCATCTCATCACTCAGTGTCTGAACACTAAATGGTGAACTGACCCAATATCCATAAGTGTCCATTGTTTAATCAGATATCATATCATCAGATATGATATGATATGATAAGATATGAACTCAAGAGCCAGTGGCTACCCACTCTTTCTTAATTTAGCTCACCTCTGCATGATGGACAGCGTCTGACTGATGCTGTGTTCTATTATCCTGAAGAGCAGGTGATGAGTGGTGAGGTCAGTCATCTCAAGTTAGAGAATAAAAATGTAATGGACACCAGTAACCTTCAATGTGAGTGAATAACATGTAATACTTTTAACAAGTATAACCTTGACAAGGGCATCGTGCTAAGAAGTGGTATCAAATGTTTTAAATGCGCTGTCCATGCACATAGAGTGGGGAGTTATTTCAGTTGATCTAGATGCAGTTCTCACTGTGTTGTCTGACTGCTGTGGTATGGCAGTCAGACAGAGAGGACAGAAAAGAACTTATTTCAGCCAGACTCCCTGTAGTCAGAATATGTCAGTAGATGTGCAAGTGAAGACATGCATGCATTGACAAATATATGGAAATAAGGTTGAAAATCAGGATAGTGTTCCTTTAATTGTATGTAGAGTGTGTGATAAATTTCATCTCTAAAACATGTCTAAACATGGGCAAAAACAGTGTATAAAACCTGGTTTCCTATTGGTTTATATTCCACATTTTTGAAGTCATAATCAAAAGCACAGTTTGACCTTTAAAACAGACTGGCAAAAGCAATCAGAGAAAATTCAGATTCATTCGGACCTATGGTCAAGTTGTTGTGGCTTGATATTCTATAGTTTGAAATGCTCTTTCAAATTGAATGAATGAATGAAACCTTTTATTTCAGACATGTGAAAACAACAAACGAAAAAACAGGCAGCAAATCCATACTGCAAGACAATTAGACAAGCAAAGTAAGAGTTGCATTTCATTGTTATTGTCGCACATATTTACATGCCTGAAAAGGAGTAGGAAGAAGTACACACTTATTTAATCCTACTCATTCTCTATATTTCAAACATTAAACATTATTTAATTTTGCCTTTCCTCACCCTGTGTACCCTATATAACAACAGTGAGTGTCTACCTTACCTATATACACATTTATATCCAAGTATATACACATTCATACATAATCACATACACACACATATGTATATATATATTTACACCCATACATACCAACATATGTGACAGAAATTACACACTATACTTGTGAATTTCCCCACTGTGGGACGAATAAAGGCTTATCTTATCTTCACACGCTTCTTTTTATAAAAGTCCCTCCTCATCCCTGTACCTTTTAAAGATCAAGTCTTTATACCGCTTTTTAAACTGGTTCATGTTTGGACATTGCTTCAGTTCCATGTTCATGCTGTTCCACGATTTCACACCTGTGACTGAAATGCACTTGCTTTCACCTGTTATACGGATTTTTGAAATTTCAAAATAATTTATTTCCCTCAAGCTATAATCCCCCTCTCCCTCAGAAAACTGTTTCTGTATATTATATGGTAGTAGCTTGTTCACTGCTTTATACATTATTTGTGCAGTTTGGTATTCTATTAGGTCAAATAACTTTAAGGCATGGGAATGTAAAAATAATGAGTTGGTGTGATTTTGATATCCTGCTTTATGAACTACTCGTATGGCTCTTTTCTGAAGTATGAATAGTGGTTGCAATGAGCTTTTGTAAGTGTTGCCTCAGACTTCCACACAGTCATTTAGATACAGTAAGACCAGGGAGCAGTAGAGGATGTGTAGTGATTTATGATCCAGTACGTGCTTTGCTTTTCTCAAGACTGAGATGTTTCGCGAAATTTTGATTGGACATGTTTTATATGAGGTTTCCAACAGATTTTGTGGTCTATCATCACCCCTAAAAATCAGAAATACTCTTTCAATGTTGACACCATCTACCTTTACTTCTACCTGATTGGTTGTTCTGCTTCAATTTAGCGATAATTTATTATTGTCAAACCAGTTTTTTAATTTAGTCATTTCCAGTGTGATTACCTTCAGAAGCTGCTGCAAATTCTCTCCAATACAGAAGACATTTGTGTCATCTGCAAATAGGACCAATTTTATTGTTTGTGATACATTATATAAATCATTAATGTAAAGCAAAAACAAAATTGACCCCTGGGGGACACCACAAGCAATGTCTAAACATGATGACTCATACTCGCCCATTTTCACAAACTGTTGCCTGTTCTTTAAATAGCATCTCACCCAGTTTAAGACCAACCCCCTGACACTGTATCTATCCGATTAATTGATTAATATTTCCTGATTAATTGTATCAAATGCTTTCTTGAGATGAATAAATATCCCAACAGCATATTTTTTGCAGTCAGTTGCATTCGTGATTTCTTCAATTAATTTAGTATCTTCTAAAGCTGTTGACCTGTTAAATTAAAAGCATTGCTCCAAAAATATAATTCCAATATGTTTTATTTTGACAAAGTTGACCCACAGGCTTGCGATCTACTTGAAATGGACTGTTATCCCCTTTTGGACTAAGGCCCAGCATGCACCACTACCAGGCACTGAATTTTGTTTGGGAGGTGTTCAGTGCAAGTTCAAAAGTATCTGTATCAAGCAGTTTAAATGATAGGCTGCTGAGCTGTTAACCTTATGTGCAGAGCTTGTACTGAAATGTACATAATGACTTGAAACTTAACGTACAACTGAACTGAAGACAGAATTAGCATTGAAAGTCACTTATGAATGGTGATATGTTCACTTACTGTGGTACATACTGAGGTACATTTGAAATGTAAAGTGTTCACTTACTGATATAGATACTGAGGTGCATTTGAATGCTGTCAGTTGTGCAGATTAAACACATGAGAGGTGATGTGCTATGCTAAGTGCTATACTTCCATCTGTAACAGATGAGAGGGATATTGGTCTTCTCACCTATCACCAAGGAAATAAATAAGCATATTGACCAAAATGTCAAAATGTTTCTTCAGTAGTATCAGAAAATACTCTGTACCTTCACAGTGTGCCAGATCGGCTCTCATTAAGGCCCAGTATGAACCTAACTAACTTCGGCCTCTTGAGGTTCTATATAATGTCACTCTGGATTTGATGGGATTAATTCATTGATTTCATAATCACTGTAAATGGAACATAATGTGGATGTAGACCAGTGAATTACATCTATTAAGATTAATTTGAGCTGCAGTTCACTTTCATCTCTGGGGGCTGGAGCTGTACTTACTGTTCTAGTAAGGAACTCAATTCAATCCAGGAGTCTCATAGGGTTATTATGTTCAGCTCATTTGTGTGTGCGTGTGTGTGTGCGTGTGTGTATGACTCATTAGTATATGTACATATTTCCCTCTGCTCTTTTATTCCAGTCTGTAGCAATATGAATGTGTAACCTAACCTCCTAACCTCTTGGCTCTAGTGTGCGAGTGACAGCTCACAGTTCCCTCAGCAGAGGAAGAAATTGCATTTGCCTAACCTTTAGCACTTAGTGTTACTGCAGTACATTGGTTTCAGAACAGTCAGTACATACCCCACCTCCAGCCTCATGTACTGCTGTACACTGGTAAATACATTTCTGATCAGCCCATTCTCACTCTCAACACGTCAGCTGCAGCCTGGTCAGATGCCCTGTGCTTCAAACCATGGTGCTGTAAAACTCTGATTCTAACAAAGTTGAGACTCTGGGTAAGACAAAAATAAAAACAGAATGCAATAATTTGCAAATTAACTATGTTCGTCAACAATGGTTTTATGAAGTGCTCCTCGCTTGTGGTCGACTGAATCTTTCCAGGATGAACCTTTCATACCCCATCATGATCCTATCACCTGTTACCAATGAACCTGTTTACCTGTGGAATGATCCAAACAGGGGTTTTTGGATCAGTCCACAACTTCCACAGTCTTTTGCTGCTCCTGTCCCAACTTGGTTGAAATGTGTTGCTGCCACCAAATTCAGAATAAGCAGGTACTTTCAAAAATCACTGAAGCTAATGAGGTAAAACATTACATCGTTCATGTACTGATATGTTTATTTACATTCTACACGTTGTCACAACTTTTTGGAGGTGCCCCTCTGGCATAACGTTTTTATGCAGAGTCAGGTATACAGGCATAGTATAAAGAGAAAGACAAGCCATATGCGGATGAAAGCTATTGGGGTGGTTGGAATACAGAACTTTCACCCATGAGACAGGTTCTTGTCCCATGTGCAACCAGAAGTGTATGTACCTAAGTAGCATAACAGACCTAACTGAAGTTAATGTTAAATATAATTAATGTAACTAACATACAGAGCTTATCATGATCTTTTGCTAAACCTAACCAAGTAGTTTTGGTGCCTAAACCTGCCCAACCTGTGACCATTTCACAGTGTCAAGTCAACCACGTTTATGATTGTTCTCAGTAAGCTTTATATTGAAAGTCTAATTGTACATTGCATATTGATTATTTCTAACTTGACCACAGAGGCCTTCACATGCAAAACAGATGCTAGAGGGATGCGTAGAATGTCATAGTAAGGACCGAGCTGCAGTACTTGACATGCTGGGAGTGAGAATATGTTGGCCATGATGAATATTTGATTTTTGGCTGAGCCTGACATACAGACCAGTTTTGCTGTTGGTAATTATTGGTGTGAAAGTGGGATTATTCAGTCTACAGGGCACAGATGTCACTGCACAGCAGCTCACACTCCCATTACTGCACTGCAATAGTAGTTGAATGTGGTAATGTGGTAAGGAGACAGAAAGTGGACTTTAATTAAAAAACTCAATACTGTCCAGTCATGTAATACTCCTCTTATATGAGGTTTCATTCATTACATCACGCTGCTGAATTGCTCAGCAGTGACCATGTTTTCAGGTTATATAAATTACATTTTATATTTTATCAAGTCACTTTCAGAGCTCAGCTGGTCCTACTCAGCATTATTATACTGCTGACATTACTATCTTTGAATGTTACAAAGTTTGACTGAGCAATACTGGCAAGAATACAACTCTCAATGACAATGTATACCTTAAACCTCTTAGCAGCAGAGAACATTTACAGCTACTGGACAGAGAAAACAAGATATTGTCAGACACTGTCAGTCCTCTGCTCATCAAATGAGCATCTTTAATTAGGTGTTTTAAAGGATCTGTTTACCCAAATCATAGAATACATATTTTTCCATGCAGATGATTTGGGGGGTTTTGTCCAAGTTTTCATTGTGACCATATCTTTGGTATAAAAGTAGTGATAGCATGGCAACCAGACTTTCATTTCACTTTATTCATTCAGTCTGACAATGCCTTTATGTTACATTTCCTGATGGAAGGGGGTTGTTTTGTTTTGCTCTAATCAATCAGTCATAAGCAATCCTCCTGAAGCCTTTTTCAGTTCAAATAAAAAGTGTGGCGGAGGATGTTTAGAGCAGTTGTTTTAGCTCTTTTCACATATAGGGCAGACAATGTACAGCTGAAACACAGGGAGAATTGTACTGCCATAAATTCCAGTAGTCAAAGATAACTTTAAGTCACTTTAGATTCACCACTTGAACTTTTAGTTGTACATATTTTTTTCTTTATATATATACACTTTTATACCTTGATCTATTTGTATTCTTTTGTGTGCCCGACAAGACCCAGACGAGGACTGAACCCACCAAAAGTAGAAAATAAAAGTCTTTAATAAAAAGTTGCAACACAAAATCACTCTTGACAAGGAAAAACACTGAGGTAAACGGTGAGACAAAGTACCAACTGAAAATCACTCTGACGAGGAAAATGACTGAGGCAATGAAAAATACTAAGAAAAAAATCACTCAAATGAGGAAAAACCACAAGGTAACAAAATGCAAACAAAGTAGACAAAGTAGCAAAACAATACTTAACCAGACGAGGAGCTAAACAAGACATGGGAGGCGTAGGATGACGGTACAGAGACGCAACAAACTGGCATAAGACAAAGGGAGACGCAGACTATATATACACATGAGGAAATGGGGAACAGGTGGAAACAATCAGGGCGGGGCAGACAATCACACTGGCGGGAAACACAAGGAAGGGCAAGTTATCTGAAACGAGAGGGAAAGTTAGATTTTCAAAATAAAACAGGAAATCACGAGACAAGACAAGACATAACAAAATCTAACTTAACACAACCTATTGGACATGACAGTGCCATTGTTTTGTGCTGCAATGCCCAAATTTCCCCTCTTGGGGATTAGAAGAATAATCTTATCTTATCTTATCTTAATTATCTTATAAGATAGGGGTCATATGATTGTTTCAGTGTTTACCCACGTCCTCCCTGACCCCACATCCCTTGAAAAAGGTGCACTCAGATTCTGTTGACTATGGATTTTTAGGTAAGAAAGTATATATTTTTTGACTAAGACTATATTTGGTTCATTATTTTTTTTTTGCACATAAAATCTCTTGACTTATGAGTTTGTTCAGGTAGACTAATTTCCACACACATGCACGGGCACACACACACACACATACACATGTACACACACATACAAACTCCTGAGTCAATCAGAAAGTGGATCTTAGTTATGGACAGTAACAGAGAGAGAGAGAGATTATTCTAGATTTTTCTTTTCCTTCAATAAATGTCTTTTTGGAACATATTGCATGTTGTGGCCTCTGTTAAAGTTTCTTTTGTCTCGTAGTTACAGCTGACAAATATCCATATATGCTGAAGGCTTTTGTGCTTAGAAGGCCTTGTGTATCAGTACTCAGTACTAAATAAAGAAGAACATAATCGTTCACCTCAGAGAAAGATGAAAATGTAATACACAGGCAGGAAGAATAGTGCCGACGTCATGTGTTTGATAACACAATCAATAATGTGTCTAAAGAGCCAACCAAAATAGATTTTAGATGAGCAATAGCATTTAGATGAACTCACATCCTCCATTCAAGGTTGTTCCTGCAGACATCAAACATGGCAGCTTTCCAGCAAGCCTTTGAGTCAGGATTACACATTTTCTCAAATGTAACATTGGGGGTAGTGGTGGTGGGTGCTTCACCTGCAGCAAACTGCTTCAGTGAGTTAACGTTAACACAGGAGAGCAGAAAAGGTACTGCAGCATTGTAGTGTGTGTGTGTGTGTGTGTGTGTGTGTGTGTGTGTGTGTGTGTGTGTATTAACTGGTGCTGAGGACCTGCTGATCCTAGCCACCGCTCCCAACTCCCAGAGTGTCATTTGGCGGAGCTGTTTGCCACTTCTCACCCATATTGACTTTTGACTCGGCGGGTTTGATGTTCCTGCTGAATTCAGCACAGTCTCTGAAGAGACCCCACCATCCTACCCACTCCCTTTGTTTTCAGTGCAAATGAAATATTGATGAGAGGCCCTGGCCTCTTTTTTTTTTTCACTTATTCCTTCGCTCATTCCTGCTCTGGCCCCCCCCCCCC
>JBBMOC010000074.1:928940-1068696 GCA_037975185.1 Centropyge bicolor
CCCCCGCCCCTTCTTGTTTTGCCTTTATTTTCTAGGCCCCTCTATCTAGTTTATCATCACTTTCTCTATTCTTGTGTTTCTGGTGCAATCTTCAGGCAGATGGTGGAGAAAAGGACTGCATTGTTTGTTTTGTGCAGCCATTGGTGGATCTGTAAGTTTAAGTAGGCCAACAAATGATTCTGAAGACAGGGTACAAGAACCTGTATATGTCATATTTCAAGGTTGTCACAATCATTATCATAATCAATATTGCTTACACACCCTAACATCAGGTGGCATTAATAACACATTTCCAGATTCACAAGGAATGAACTCTCTGATGATTCATAATTCTTGTGTTAACACATTTAATGTGATGAACTCATTTGACTTATTTTTGATTAGCTATTGCTTAGACAATTTTGCTAAATATTTGGCTCATTTGATTTGAGCAATTATCAAAAACAAGGAGGAGGAAAGTGCTTTCCTTTTAATGAAACAGAAGCACTGTGGGATGAATATGATTTGATGGATTAATACTTGGATTAGCAGACCTCAGGTTAAGCCAGACAGTGTATTAACACTAAAGATGTTAATAGAGTACATGCAATCCGGGTTGAACTGTAAGTTTATAATCATATTTATGAGTTGTGTTCAATGTTTTCTCTGGGAGATCTACATGTAGGTTAAAGTTGCACTGAGCAAAATGTTATTGTAAAAATAAATGTATAGCTGTGTGTGCTGCAACAGAGAAGAGAATCAAGGTTGCATTGATTAAGACTTCAAAGATTCCCTTTAGTTGCCTGAATAAAACTGTGGCATTGCACAACTCTAGCCCCACATGATGTGCCAAGTCAACACTGAAGATTAATTTACAAATACCAAAGGATGTGCATATGCATGCTCTGATTACTGATGTCAGGTTATGTCTTCCCAGTAACAAAATCCTTATATTTCAAACCATGGCCGACAAGTGGATCAGCCAATGAGCAGCTTCTCAAGAATTTGATTATTACAGTTGGATATTTGTCCAGGATGTGTTTAGCCTTCCATAGCACGAAGCAGTGAAGCAGGGAATGACACTTAGCCAAGGTAGCCTCCTCTCCTCAAAACTAGTAGTTTGACAAACAATCTGAAGTCCACAGCTTTCAGTGCCATCTCATAGTCTTCATAAGTGAACTGAGTTTGTTGATCCACATGGAGTTCCTTCAGCTATTCTAGTCACTGTGACTTAAGGATGGTGGTTTTTTAGATTCATTAATTTGAACAATTTCTGAGCACAACACTGACATACCATACATCCCCTCATTTATGGTTCTTGAATTGCTAAATGCTCCACTGCATTTACCAGCTAACCCTCCTAAGAGTCTGTCTGTGGTGGTGCAAGTGGGTTTTTAAAACTTTTCTCTGAAAACCAACAGGAGAGTGGTCAGAGTTATTTCATTAATGTATTGCTATTCCTAAAATATTGATTAGACCTGCTAAAGTATCAAAAGTAACCAAGAAAAGGTCCCATCATGCACTGCACCTGAACATTACAATGGGTCAACAAGAAGACAGGAGAAAGACAGAAATAATCCACAAACAGGTTTTATTTAACCCAGTAAAACTGATGGGTGCCATTTGAAAATAGGAAACTTTCATCTACACCTGTCTATTTCATTCAAGATAAGCTCGGCTTCGCAAAGGGTCAATTAATATTAATGCTCTCGTGTAACTCGCTGTTGGAAGTGAATACAAGTGTATTCCTTTAAAGTTTCATTTTACTCAATTTAACAAATAGCGATTTCTATTGTCTTCAGTCAGCTTGAATTAGACAACAATTAAACAGCTAATTGGATCATCATCTCATAAAACATAAAAACATTGTGCATATAAACTTTTCTATTTGTGATAAATTCTCTTCTTTTCCTTTAAAAGTCCATTTGTAAACTTCTCCATTAGGGAGACAGGCAAAACAGGAGCATTATCAGTGTTTGCTGCTTGTTTCTAATCTAGCAGGTGTCTCGGGTGGTAATGAATTCTTCTCCAACAGCGCCCCATATACACCATTACTCTTATCCCCTAGACCATGGCATGCTAATTAACATTTATAAAATACAATTTGTTTTCAGAGAGCGTGAGAGGAGAGAGAGAGCAAGATGAAGGAGGATGAGAGAAGGACAGAGAGAGGGATGCTTTTTGATTTGATGGAACAAGCTGACAAGAACAAAGAGGCAGGAATTGCAAAAGAGTGTGGGCCGAATTAAAAACGGCAACGCATTGCAGAATATAAACAGACAATTACCAGAATGCACAAATAAGATGAAGGGAGTGGCAAATGATTCCCGCCAGCTGCTTCACAGAGGGGAGAGGATGGAGTCAAGGCTCTGAGAAGACACTTTAAATGGCATAGTGATATAATGTATTACTAGGATGGAAATAATGCTTGTGCACCTGTTTGAATGGTTGTAAATTTCAACCAGTCATTGTGATGCACTGATCTAATCTGATGGATTCAATGCTGTTTGATTGACTGTAAATTCATTAATTATGACTCATTTTAATACATCAGTTGTGTCTGTTCTGTGTATTGATGGTGAGTATTAATGTCCCATGATCCAATTTGTTTGTCAGGAAGATTTTACACGTCTGACACAAATTTCTACTCTGGACAAGTCATTTTCCTTCAGTATTTAAATGTTTACTCTCCAATCACTCATGGCCTGATCATTCAGTCTACCAGTGTGCTACAGATGCCACTTTCTTGTAATATACTTCCTTGTGTTTTGCTGGGTTTTTTTTACTAACCTTGTGTGACCTCTGCTTCAGGATCAGCACCTCGCTCTCTACTCTTCAACTCCATTTCGCCATCAGCCTCATCTGTTCAGCCATACAAGATCAACATGTCTCCACTCATCCTTTCATTCAGAAAGAGAATTATCATCTCTGCAGTGCTCTGTAGCACAACAGCGCTTCTTAGTGCTTTTTAGTGCTTTTCTGCTCATTGTTTTGGTCTTATAGCTTATGTGAAAAAGCTCTGTGAAATCCACTGTATACGCATTGCCCAGCACCAAACAGCGATAGAGACCAGTTGGCGAACACAGTGAAGCTGAAAGGAGCTATAGACACCAATATTTTTCCTTTAAACATCAATATAAAGATGACAAAGAGAGGCTGTGCCGACTGGAAATTGGTATTCATCATTACATTATTCTTCTCCATTTGCACAATAATTTCCAATACCTCTGATTAGAACAGCTTTGATTCAAAATATCACAGCTAAATTGGATGAGTTATTATTTGTCAAGCTTCAATTATGTAGCCTCAGGTGTTCGTGAGTGAAAGGACTTTCTGGAATAGCAGCTCTGTATATTCAGAGCCAGACACCAGGCAAAATCTCCTCTTCCTATTCTTTTATACGTACATAATACAGTAGCCATAGGGTGGATATTGATACTTAGTGTGTGTTTGCAGAAGTCTGGTGAGAGAAATGAAAAAAGCTTTGGGAAAAAAAAACAAGCATTTATTTCAGCAAAGACCTTGTACTGTAAATGCAGAGAGTAAATTGAGCAGCAAGTGTGAGAGCACTGAATATTTTTTGAATGATTCTTGCACTTGTTTACTGTATGCACACTGAAGGGATATTTACAATAGGACTTTGTTTGCAAGTAAAGAGGCATTTAGGCTCTTTGGCATGCAGCTCCTGCCCTCCTTGGATGTCTGTGAGATGCAGCCTTGCTTTCAACACCACTGACAGCTTGAGGACACAAAGCCGTTCTGTGGAAAATGAACTCATGCCACTTAGTTGCTGTAGAAAAAAAAAACACTCCGGTGTACAGGTTTGCAAGCGTCTCTCTTCAACATGCATGAAATGACCCCTGGCTTTAAAACAGAATAACATATATGTAAGAGGTGCAAGAGATGAGAGGAAGGGAAGAGGCGCAGGAATAAAAAAAAAAGGCATCTCTATACACTCAGAGAGAAAGTAAGAGAATGTACAATGAAAGAACATATGTATGTGCAAACATGAAATATGTAGGAGTAGGCATACACACACATTCAGCATAAATGAAACACCGGGGGGTGAGAGAAAAAAAGGAACAAGGGGAGGAATGGCAATTGTAAAAGGCATTTTTCTTCTTCCATTTGGCTACACCACCGTCTTCACACCAATCACCTCCATCCCCTCTTTCTATCAATTACGTGCTGCTGTTATCATCATAATTGTATCCCAAGGTGAAAGCAGAAAGACCCAGCGTCGGATTCTTCCAATTTGTTTGTCTTCCATTTACCTTCCATTTATTTCTATAATATCTGTTTCATTTGACCAGTGAGATTGTTTTGAAGAAAATGTACTGTTGAACTTAAAATGTTGTCAGGAGTATTATAAATTTTACTTTGATTTTTTGATTTATAAGAGAAAAAATTAGACAAGACTAATGGCGTATTGACATTAGCTCCCTGCACACATGAACGGCATGAAATAACTTACTGGTAAAGATCTTTGACACATTTCAAACTGTATTCAACTGAATGGATCAAACCATACAGAGAATTATTTCGAGGTGTTTGTGGTACAGAAAAATGTATTCATCATTTTACAGCCACTCCCTTTCTAAGGATTTTGTATGGGAAATGTGTCCATAACACCATCATCTCCTCCCAGTGCAGTGCTGCTCCTGCTTGGTGTGGACAAGAAAAGTATCCCAGCATGCATTTTGCATTCGTTTTTGATTGCAGTGTAACCATCAATAGTTGCTTCTTTGCTCTCCTACTCTTCCCTTATCTCCTGTGGACATGAAAAAAATATCATCAGTAAATAAGACAATAATCTGATCTGAATAGCAATAATTATTACATCAAGAAACACTGACTCATCTCTTGTACTACTGTGTACTTCCATCATCTGACTGTTTCTCAGTTTGTTACTGCTCTCAAGTTATTTCCTGAGGCTGCCCAAAAAAGGGGTCACTGTAATGAAAATGATTGCATTTTCATCAAACAAACACTGATAATGCTATTGAGCATAGCTGCACAGCATACTATACAAATATGCAATAAATGAATGCTAGTTGTACTGCTGTCTCCATCAATTACATATGCAATACATTATGGATTGACACATGACTCAGACTTCATGTGGGCTTTCTGACAAATATAATACAATGAAGCCATTAATGTGTCCTTGAGCACCATTGTTGGTGAGGCTAATTAACTTTCCAAGAACCTTTATTTCCACTCCATGCAATTACTGACACGTTTCATGCCTGTATAGCTGAAGTGAAGTTTGAACAGCTGCTTGTCTGGTGTGGTCATGACAACCTGGAGCTGAACATGCTCAAAACTGTGTAGATGACAGTGGACTTACAGTTTTTCTCAGTCGCTTTGGTGCATTTCTCACATCACTATTAACATTTGCACAACAGTTAGTGCATTTCTCAAAACAATTAGTACAAACTGCAAAACCTAGTAGATAACCTGCAAAAGTGCCTCACTTGCTCAAAATGGATTGTTCATTCCTCAAAAGCAAGTATTCATGTCAATGAATGTGTCAGTGTCAACAAAATGAAAAGTCCCAGCACCATTGTTCATGAACAAGACAGTCAAATGGCTTAGTCGTGTTTTCATTATGACAGTTTGCTCTGGAAGTGTTTTCAAATGCAAAAAGTCAGATCTTGGTGACACTACCTGAAAATGCTCAAGACAGCACTATGCACTATTTGCACAGCCATTTGACAGTAAAGTTACACATTACTGTATTTAGTGAGGTCACTGAGAACAACACACTGAATACATATGTTTTACATTTTTACTGTGTATGCTTATTTCAATTCTAATTTTTTTTCAAAGCATTGTGCAAAAGAAAAATACACATGTATTTACAACAAACATGAGAAACAGCCTTTGGGTAGAGCTGTGCACAACTGTAAACAATACTGCAGTACATATTGAAACTGAACATACAACATACACAGTACTGCAAATCATTCAAGCACATGCTGCAAACCACTGTCTGACCAGATCTGAGTGGTGAAAACGCACATTATCCCAAACAACAACATACTTGTTCAGATGGTCTCCAGTTAGACCCCTCTCATTCTCAGGGATTATGTCCCTGTAAAGAGTGTCTAAAACAGTCAGCAGATGTTGTGTGTTGTATGGACCAAGATGGGGGATATGAGCGAGGACGCCATTTTCTGAGATGGCTGCACACAGTGTAACATTCCCTCCTCATTGGCCTGGGACATGTGCGGTTGCTCTCTGTTCAATGCAGTCCCTTCCACACTGTCTACCTTTTGCCAGATTGAAACCCGCCTCAGGAATAAAATGATAAAGAAATGTATCAAATTTGTTTGACAGATTTTGACAACTAGTTCAACATTTTTGTATGGAATGACTCGAGCAATGAAATGAGGACTATTAGTTTTATAGGGAATGACTATTCAGCTTTAATAAGTATAGTTCATTTTGACTGACATGACATAAGCAAATGATAATGTTAAAAAACAGCAGAGAATTGTATGAAAGCAATTGATGCATGTCCAAAGCATTTGCAATTTGTTGGAAAGAATGAGAAACTGCCACTATGATGTGCACAAATGACTAAATGTTGTGGAGGTTGAACTAACAGTTATGAGAACTTCAATTCTGATCAGAGAAATGCACCAAAGCAACTGAGAAAAACTGTAATGTGGGAGGCCAACATCTGCAGTCATCAAGAGCCCACACTGGAATGATCCAGTCTGTTCTGTATGCATCCATCACTGACTGGTACAGGAACACACTGCAATGGATAATTAGGACTGCAGAAACAATTATCAGTGCTGACCTGCCCTCAGCTCAGGACACCTGCAGACCCTCACACCGTGGACAAACTCTGTTCCATCTTCTCCTCCCTGGTCGACACTGCAGAGAACTGAAGGTGTATGCCATCACTCTGCTCAATAGCTGAACCAGTCATGTGTTGTCAGACACAATCCCCAAGCAACAATTCTGTAACACTCGTACAAATCGTCGTACAGCATTTATGCCTCCAAATGATTAGTCATATCAGTTTAAACACACATATATATTGCTGTGTTTATTCAGCACTCTGCAGTATTTGTACATTTGTTTAGACTAACAGAAACAATTGTGACTGTGTGTGATTGTGTGTTTTTTTTCATTGCTGTTTTTATATCTATTTTCCTATTTGTGCATATACATACTTGGGCAAATAGGCTGATTCTTATTAACAGATCAATTCACACAAATGCATTTCAACCAGGAGAGACGAGTATGTGAAGGAAGATAATTTATTACAACAAAAGACATTGATGGTGATATTGATAACAGAACTTGACAGAGAGTTTTTGGCGATTCAGACTCTGGGGGGAGACGACTTGATGGAAGATTCTCTATCCGAGCCGATGCACGATAAATCCCCCCCAGAGTCCTGGCACTGGGGGTGGTGGTGGTAATTGGAGGCTGAGAAGCCGGATGGGTGATTCGATTTTAGTTCACTTTGATCTTATTTGAATAGTGCCAAATCACAACAGAAGTCATCTCAAGGCACTTTACATACAGACCATACTCTTTAAGAGTTACTGATAGAGACCCAACATTTCCCTTCATGATCAAGCACTTGGCAACATTGGCCAGGAAAAACTTCCTTTTAACAGGCAGAAACCTCGGAGCCCCGCCCAGACAGGGATCTGATTCAATGGGAGAGGGTGAAGAAGATGACAATACTTCCAAGGCGAGGCGGTGATGGGGAGGTGGAGGGGCGCGCAGACCACCGGCATGAAAGAGCTAGGGCAGAGAAAGATCGTATTTTACAGTTTTTCTCAGTCGCTTTGGTGCATTTCTCTGATCAGAATTAAAGTTCTCATAACTGTTAGTTCAACCTCCACAACATTTAGTCATTTGTGCACATCATAGTGGCAGTTTCTCATTCTTTCCAACAAATTGCAAATCCTTTGGACATGCATCAGTTGCTTTCATACAATTCTCTGCTGTTTTTTAACATTATCATTTGCTTATGTCATGTCAGTCAAAATGAACTATACTAATGAATGCTGAATAGTCATTCCCTATAAAACTAATAGTCCTCATTTCATTGCTTGAGTCATTACATACAAAAATGTTGAACTAGTTGTCAAAATCTGTCAAGAAAATTTGACACATTTCTTTATTATTTTATTCCTGAGGCGGTTTTCAATCTGGCAAAAGGTAGACAGTGTGGAAGGGATTGCATTGGACAGAGAGCAACCACAGATGTCCCAGGCCAACGAGGAGGGAATGTTACACTGTGTGCAGCCATCTCAGAAAATGGCGTCCTCACTCATATCCCCCGTCTTGGTTCATACAACACACAACATCTGACTGTTTTAGACACTCTTTACAGGGACATAATCCCTGAGAATGAGAGGGGTCTAACTGGAGACCATCTGAACAAGTATGTTGTTGTTTGGGGTAATGTGCGTTTTCACCACTCAGATCTGGTCAGACAGTGGTTTGCAGCATGTGCTTGAATAATTTGCAGTACTGTGTATGTTGTATGTTCAGTTCCAATATGTACTGCAGTATTGTTTACAGTTGTGCACAGCTCTACCCAAAGGCTGTTTCTCGTGTTTGTTGTAAATACATGTGTATTTTTCTTTTGCACAATGCTGTGAACAAATTAGAATTGAATAGAAATGTGAAACATACGTATTCAGTGTCTTGTTCTCAATGACCTCATTAAATACAGTAATGTGTAACTTTACTGTAGTTTTCAAATGGCTGTGCCAACAGTGTATAGAGCTGTCTTGAGCATTTTCAGGTAGAGTCGCCAAGATCTGACTTTTTGCATTTGAAAACACTTCCAGAGTAAACTGTCATAATGAAAACATGACTAAGCCATTTGACGGTCTTGTTCATAAACAATGGTGCTGGGACTTTTCATTTTGTTGACACTGACACATTCATTGACATGAATACTTGCTTTTGAGGAATGAACTATCCATTTTGAGCAAGTGAGGCACTTTTGCAGGTTATCAACTAGGTTTTGCAGTTTGTACTAATTGTTTTGAGAACTGTTGTGTAAATGTTAATAGTGATGTGAGAAATGCACCAAAGCGACTGAGAAAAACTGTAAAAGAAGAGCACGAAGATGATAGGTTAACAATGAAGGTGTGGCACCGTGCTATTGGGTGGAAGCGAACAGCTTGATAGACAGCTGATTACAGGTGACCGCCCCAAGCACTAACAGTGGGAAATGAGCCTGAGCATGCGCAGTAGGAAAGATAAGGAACAGCTTGTGAATGGAAGCGTTAATGTCTTCCTGGCTTCATTAAAGGTCCAGGCAATTTGTGTATGCATGTAACATTGAATAATTGTCAGGTTAGATTTGATGCATTGTTATATGAACAGTAAACAAATGAAATGAGTCTCAAGAACAATAAACGCCTCTCGTAGCATGGATACTGTATCTTAATGTGATTAACCTGTCACTTTACAGGGTGCTGCTCAAAGCCACAGCTGCTCAGGAGGAAAAGCGACAGACTGCTGAGAGAATCACTTGTTTATCTCTAAAAAAAAGAGCAAACCATACAGAGGAAGGAGGAGGAGGAGGAGGAACATCCTTGTTAAGCAAAGAGGTTTAGTGAATTCATCTTTAATTTCAGTCTACAGTGACTAGAAGTGACACAGAGACTGTCAGCCATCTCAGCTCCAGTGTATGAGCAGTGCGTCATGTGTTTAGTATGAACAGAGCCTTCAGTGCAGCGGGGGCAGCACAGTGACTCTGGCGATGTCCGGCAGTGCCCTGCAGAGCTGAGATTTCTGCCCGGCGACATGACTGTGGCGAGGCAGAGGGCAAAGAGGTGCCTGCACCCAGAGGAGAGGGAGCTGTCACGGGAGCTGACCAGGCAGAACTGACACCTCCTTCTCCCCTCGCTTCTGCTCTGTAACCTTCCACATGCTGCGTGTCATCTCTTTTTGCATTGCAACCCAAAGCTGACCTCATCCATCAAGCAACAAATGGCATAAAATAGATACATATTAACCAAGTGGATCTCCAGGAAATTTTAAAAAATGAAGTCCACCAGTTAGTCAGTGATTTATATATTAAATGAGAAGAACTAGTGATTCCACCAATATATAATGGTCCATAACACATCAACAACCTGGTATATTATAAAGAGCATGGTCTAGACCTCCTCTGTATCTAAAGTGCCTTGAGATGACTTTTGTTGTGATTTGGCACTATACAAATAAAACTGAATTAAATCAATTTCAGTTAGTATTGTTAGTGTAGAGTTTTTTTTCTTCTTCTCAGTGGATTGTTTATTTTTTTATTCCACCCATGCAACAAGAAAAATGATGTGAAACAGTGTCATTGATGCTCATGAAACCGTGTTGAGCCACTATCACCCAGCTGCAGAGCTGCACCAACTGTTTCAGACCTGCAGCTCAGTCCAACCTGTGCCGCCTACAGTTAAGAACAGCAGTATCCATCTTACTCCAAGCCCCATGATAGCTTGTGTGACTCATAGATGCAACTTCTGGTTTTTCCTTTCCTGAAACCTGCATCAGTGAGAGTTTGCAGAACGCTGCAGATGTCCTCCCCCTTCTTAGAGACTGCGTTAGAAAGGCTTTTAATGTTGTTCAGTAATCAGTGTGACTAATCATCGGAGATCAGACCGCAGGCAAAATTTCGCCATGCAAAGCAATATAACATGATGCAGCTTTAATGGCACACTGTGCAGCAGGACGCTTCATGCACCAGTCCACATATTTCACTAGCATGGACTAGGTAAAGCCCATGAGAAGAGCCCATATTTGCATTTTGTATAAAGTGTTAAATGATGATTAATAAATTCATAACTCTCAATGTAATGATGTGATGAATTAGTTAGAGGCATGATGTTGCTGTAGGTGCAGTGAAGCTTTAGTAATTGATCTTTTTTCATGTCCTACTGTTGTGTTACCATTTAGCTCTTTTGATCATATCTCAATGAACCCTAGGAATGGCAACTATGGGTTCAACATCAGAACTCAGGAAAACTTTGATCAATAAAGAGCTTTTCATAATATGTCTGAGGATCTGGGAATCGCATCGGGGATGTGCATGTCCCATTGTCAAAAAGCATTTTCAGAAGAGCAGGGGTAGAGGGAAATCTTCTAGACTACTTTATGTTGGAATGTAGGCTGTCTACATGTCATGTGGAATCCTTCAGGGTGCCATTAAAGTGGTCCAGTGGACACTGCAGAAAGGTTTAACAATAAATATTAAAAACTGTAGGACATTGCTTTTTACAGTTTTTTTTTCCATTGGTTTGGCTCATTTCTTGAAACAGAAATTACATTCTCAAAACAACGTGGACAATCCTCCAAACTGCTTGGCACAACAGAATGGCATTTCTCATTCATTTCTTCAAATTGCAAATGTCTTAGCACATGTCTCAATGTCTCAGTACATCTTTGCAAATGATTAAGCACAGGTAGCCTGCTGTTAGCACAATGTTCAAGTGAATAGATCTTGTTGATCTAAACTGATTGTCAGATTCTCAGTCGAATGGTCGTTCTTTCCAAAACATGTCAGCATCATTTCATTGTATAAGTCATCACATGCAAAATAGTCTGTTCAATTGTCAAAATGAGTAGAAAAACAGAATACCATGAATACCATATATGAATCTCTTGGAACATTTGATAAACTGATTCCTTGACAGTCAGGTGAAACTAGAACTTGACTAATGAAAGAGGAGTTTCACACACACAGAAGCTCCTCATCTTCTTGGTCCACCTTTATTCTGATTTGATCCCTGACAATGACAGAGGTCTCGTGGGGCCTCACCTACCAAACTATGTCACTGTGTGGGACAATGAATTTCCACCGTGGCTCATCAGGGCCTGGTTCACTGCTCAGCCAAGGATGGTCATGGTCTTCCTACCACCTTAGTCTCCTTTCCTCAGAGCGGAGTTTTTCTCCTCTTGGAGGTGGAGAGTGTCTGAGCATCAGACTCCAAATCAGAGCTCCCTGCTCCATGCAATGGACTCTGTGTGTGAAGATATTACAGGAGATCAGTGTAGGGGATGTTTGCCACATGCTCGCCGTTTCTTCCCTCGTTGCATCGCAAGAGACTGGGATGTGGATGAGAATCTGTGGCCAGACAGACAGCAGTGTGTGGACGGCCAGGAGGGTGAGGAGGACGGTGGCCAGGAGGGTGAGGAGAACGGCCAGGAGGGTGAGGAGGACAGCCATGGGTGAGGAGGACGGTGGCCAGGAGGGTGAGGAGGACGGTGGCCAGGAGGGTGAGGAGGACGGCCAGGAGGGTGAGGAGGACGGCCAGGAGAGGGTGAGGAGGACGGCCAGGGAGGAGGACGGTAGCCAGGAGGGTGAGGAGGACAGCCAGGAGGGTGAGGAGGATGGTGGCCAGGAGGGTGAGGAGGACGGCCAGGAGGGTGAGGAGGATGGTGGCCAGGAGGGTGAGGAGGATGGTGGCCGGGAGGGTGAGGAGGACGGTGGCCAGGAGGGTGAGGAGGAAGGCCAGGAGGGTGAGGAGGACGGCCAGGAGGGTGAGGAGGATGGTGGCCAGGGGGGTGAGGAGGACAGCCAGGAGAGGGTGAGGAGGACGGCCAGGAGGGTGAAGAGGACGGTGGCCAGGAGGGTGAGGAGGATGGCCAGGAGGGTGAGGAGTACGGTGGCCAGGAGAGGGAGGGTGAAGACAGCAACCAATGAAGAAGTGTTGTGAAACTCCAGCTTTATTTACAGCTCTGTAGGCTTCATATAATTTTCCTTGTTTTTGTTTATGTGTTTATATTACAGAATATTATGCTGTATACATCATTGTGCTTCTGATGTATGGAAGATACTTTATGTGTGTAAATGATAATGGTTACTGTTTCTTTGGCATCCTGTTTTTCAGTTTTATACACAATTGTATTCTGTTAGCTAGACAAAAACGAACTAGTATAGTAACCACAGTCAATGAAGGACTGGGCTAAGACATAAGGGATATTTCAATGCTCCTCTGCCATAGTGACAAAACACCTAAACATTTTGACCTGCAGTGCTTACACAATGCCAAAGGGACGATGCATTTTGGGGCCACTGACTAAATAAATGGCAAAGAAATTTAGTTTTGACACATGAGTGAACAGTTTTTGGAGAGATATGAGCTTTTTGCAGGTGAACCATGTTGTTGTGCTGAACCATCCAGGTTATTTTGGCAAGAGAACCAAGAGTGTTGAGAACGTCCGGTCTGTTTCAAGAAATGAGCCAAAGCAATTGAGAAGGATCTTTGCATTTTGGGGGCACTGACTAAATATATGGCAAAGGAACTTAGTTTTGACACATGAGTGAACAGTTTTGGGAGAGATGTTTGCTTTTGCAAGTGAGCTATGGTGTTGTGCTGAACTGTAAGACTGTTTTGCCAAATGATCTTAGAGTTTTGAGAATGTAATTTCTGTTTCAAGAAATCTGCCAAACCAATAGAAAAAAACTGTAATGTCCTTGTGAACGTATTTCCTGTTGAATAAGTCAGAAAGTTTGCTTGTCCAAGAACACACACAAGCCTGCAGCTGAACAGTTTGCTTCTTTTGTTCTCAGCCAACATCAAAATTACAAGGCTGACTGTTAGATTGAACCTGTGATGGCAAATTAAAGAGCCCTCCTCTTTCACAGCAGTTGTTTACCGTCATTGCCATTATCCATCAACAGTGTCAATAGGCTGATTGTCTTTGCAGGGTTCATACGGCTCCACGGAGAGAAAGAAAAACATAACTTATAATATGTACGAGCTGCAAGGAACCTGCAAAGAAGAATGGGAGGATATTTTAGTGTAAAGCCACAGGCAGAAATTTAATTCCGAGCACCAAGGTATACAATACCTAATTAATAGACCAATATCCGTCTTCTATTCAACATGGCGTCTGCAGAGTGAGCCGTAGTTGTTTGCGGCTGTTAAACCTGGGACAAAGAATACAATTTGCTGAAGACACGATCACAGCGGGTCATTGCCTCGAGCGGTCAGTACGTCTAACTGACTAAATGCGCAAACAAGCCATTATTTCAGAATGACTGACCTCCGAGGATGGAACGGAAAAGAAACACTATCTTAGAAAATATTCATTTGGACATTGGAAACTTTGTTTATCTATTTAATAGAAAAAAAAGGAAATTGCTCATGTTGTGCACTGTATGTTCACACTCAGATAGAAAGGTGAGAAATGGTTTCACTGGGTGGTCATTGGTAAGCCATCAGTCTTTTTGATCATTTAGAGCAGGGGTTTTCAAAGTGTGGGATAGCGAGCCTCCCTAAAGAGAACTCAAAAGCATGCCGCCCCCCCTTTACCCCCCCTAATTATTATTGCTATTATTATTGTTATTGTTGCCGCTTTGTATGTTCCACACAGGCTTAAAAAAGGTTTTAAACAATAAATGCTATACACATCTTTATTTTGGTAAACATCTTAAACATGTTTGTATGTTCTTAAACATATTTTTAAAACATTTTAATCATCTTTATCTCTGTGTGCGGATAAATATCTTTTTAAACACATTTTTAACATCTGCATGTTTTTATTATTTTAAAAACACATTTTTAACATCTGCATGTTTTTAATATTTTAAAAACACATTTTTAACATCTGTATGTTTTTAACATCTTTTTAAAACACATCTTAGCATCTGTTATAACATATTTTAACAGAGTTTTTTTAATATCATTTTGAATACATTCAATTTAAAGCCTCTTTGTGCAATTCCTCAAATCAGATAATAAACAGATTAACATCAGTCAGATTTTTTTTTTTTTTTTTTTTTTTTTTTTTTTTTTATCATAGCGGCTTGGTCGTTAAACTTTGGTGCTTGGTTTCAATATGACGCCGGAGTTTACATGGTCGCATACTGTCGTTAGCTAGCACCTCTTTGCAGATAACACTCTGTGGCAGCGGAGCATCATCAGGACCAATACATGAAAAGCCAAACTTTAAATAATTAGGGTCATACTTCCTCCGTTTTCTGCTCGCCCCAGACTCTGTGCCCTCTCTCACTTTTAGATGAGATACTAAAAATCGATCCATCTTATCTCTTGTCCATAGACTGTCAGATGTTTACACTTTTTTTTCTTTTCAGTTTTATTTTTTCACTCGCCGCGCCTCCCCTGAAGCCCTCTGGCGCCCCCCAGGGGAGGCGTGCCTCACACTTTGAAAACCGGTGATTTAGAGGAACTTAGAGGAATTTATAGGAACTTTTGTGTGTGCTATATTGTTCACCATTTGAGTACATGAAAGGTGTCGCTCATAGTGACAGACCAAGAGAATTAACAACAATACTGCACTTCCCTTCAGCTCTTCTGAGCTGTTAAGTCTCTTTCAGCTCTCTGTTTTGGTTTTATAGCTACAACACTAATGTGTTGGTTCAGGTTCAACACCCTCAGGTTTCAGCAGCATGCAGCAGTTTTCAATAAAACCTTAATAACTCTAATATATGCTACCTTGCCAGCACCAAACAGCAGACAGGAGAAGACATAATCATCAGGCAAGGGAACACTGTGGAGCTTTTAGTAGCCCCTCTGGGGTTGGTGGAGACCAAAACTTGCAACTGTCTGGTGGAAAAAACACAACACCAAATGAATGCTAATGTTGCTCTGTGCTTTACATGCAAAGTATTTGAGGCAGCGATGGCCTAAAGGCTATGACCCCAAAGTTGCAAGTTGTTCCAAACGGCCATGCAGGAAAGAGAAGTGAAAGTGCGGCTGTCATAGAGAAGGGCAAGATGTGGTAATCTAAATGTAATTAGATGGATGATGGCACACATTTTCAGTCAGTCTCTCCTGGAAGGCATTCATAGTGTTGCACTCACATGAAGATTTACAGAAGACATTGTGCAAGAACAAAAAAGAGAGCAAAAGAGAGAAATTCAAACCCTAGTGTGGATAAATGTTTAACTCACAATAAACAATGAATACAATTAAATGTTCAAGTCTTCACAATTCAAATTAGCTCATATTTAACAAACAAACAGACCAAACAAAAAAAGGTTGAAGGCTTTCTAATGATACATGAGCCTGCTGTTGATGTGGAGAGATAACCTACAAGTGTGTCTCCACTGAAAGGAGGTTTTTTTTCTTATCTTCATTCCAGAGGTAACAGATCACACATACGTGATGTTTCAGTGAATGGATACCTGTCGTCAATAGCTTCCATAGTTTTGCTGGAGGGGCCAGATTCACTCCTGTCAGATTGTCTTGACTTCTTCTGTTCTGTCAAATCCATCCACCACTGCTCTGAGGTATGAGGCAGGTATTCTTCTGATTGGTGAGTTCGAGAAAAGCTCCTGACCCAGACAGTTTGTTGTGTTAGTATGACAACCAGCAGTTGTGAGTTGTCATGTCATATTGGAGCATATTGAAAAATTAATTAAAAGGCAGTTGTTGAATCAAAATGTTGATGTTGATAGTTGATGTCAGCCGCTATTTTAATGTAGTGAAAGATTATTAAAAATGTACAATAAACGAACAATTGCATGTTAAATCCCCCCAACTTCAACAACCACTGGAGTAGGCAGCCTTATCCTCAGAGAAACTCTGCTTTTTATAAATAAAAAATAAATAAATGCCACTTGTCCGCTAACATGTTTGCCATATTATCTTAATGAGGTGTCCATCTTGGGTTTACAGCATGTTTTTGCAGGGCTTGCCAAAAGTCAGTTAGTGTAGTTTTAAAAAAATATATATGAATTTAAAAAGTGAGTAGTGTACTGTATGTGGCACCAGGAGGAATCCCAGATGGGCCTCCAAACTATGTTTTGCAATGACAACACGTGAGACGTGACATGAGAATGACACAATCCTGTCTCCTGTACTCTTCTGTCTCTCCTTCTCGATTCCTCCCCTCCCCCAGCTCATGTCTCTGTTGTGTGGCTCCCTGACCTGTCCCCGACACAACCAGATATTTAGCCTGCTTGATATCTTTTGAGCATCTCTTGACGAGCTCTCAGTTTGTGTCTTTGAACAGTTCACGCATAGCAATCAAGTGCCGATTTGCAAGCGCTGAGCGAAGGCCGATATGCCTCTGATGTGGGGGCTTTTGTCAGCAACCTAAAAAAAATTTGAGCTTGGCAGGGTGAGAGGGGAGATGAGGACGAGAGCAGGGGGCATGTGCTCAGAAATGCTTTGGATGAGTGAGCAAGATGATGTTAAGTTCTGAAGTGACATATGTGTGATGCTCAGGAAACAAAGGAGTTGACACAATGCAAACACATTGTATTTAAAAAGCTACACAGATGTGCATTTACCCCCCTCTAAAGTCCTGTTTAAAAGGTAGAAAAGATGTGTATATATATAAAAGGAGCTTCAGCATTTTTGTCCTCCAGAAACTTTGCCGATGCCCTTCCCGTGTGAAAGCTGTGTTAGCCCCTCCATGTTGGTGTAACTCAGGGAGAAGCTGTCTCCCCGTAGCGCCATGAAACACTCGCCTCAGGCCGTTTATCAAACTTCTCCCACTTCAAAGTCTCTCAGCATCCACCCGAGAGGCCACTGGGGCTTTGGTATCAATTTTAGATCATAAAGTGGTAGAGAGAGCAAGGAGGAGAGAGGATAAAATCTTAACAAATAACCACAAAGTGCCAAGCATGTTATTATTGCTGATAAAGCCCGTGGGCTCCACGTGGACCAGGGTTAAAAGATTGAATTGGATTGGGCAAGGCTGAACACTTCAAGGTGATTCAGCTCAACCCAACAGCGATCTGGTCAGGATATCAGTTGAATCAAAAGCAGCATGTTTAGCCTCTGTGTTCAAAATGGAGGAAGACACAATAATTCAAACACTGCTCTGTGAACTTATTTAAACCAGATAACCTTCTGCTATCCTCTTTGCTGTTTTGCACTGGAAAATTCCCCATTATGTAACTAATAATAAGTAATAAGATGTGTATTTGTACTCTCAAACCAAATCTCGTCTCTCAGTTTAACCAAAGGTAACAACTTGATGACATCACTGTGATATCATCATCAGGATTTTTTTTTCTTCTCAGATTTGACAGCGCCCGTCCAGAACTATATTTTACACTTGTTTTCACTGGCTGACTGGTGCTTATTGTGACTAGTAAGCAGATTTTAGATAGTAAAATATAAATAATTTTCCTGTAATTCTTTCAGATTAGCCACTGTGAAGTTGTAGCACATGGAAAATGGAATATGATATATGAGTGTGTAATACCTGCAACACTGAAAATGGTGCTTAAAGGTCCTTACACACCGGGAGCGTTTTTTTCGTGCTAATCATTTGGACGTCAATTTTTTTTTTTTTTTTCAAACTTGGATCTTGTCAATTCAAGTGTTCAAATCAACGATGTTTTCACGTCCGGCGATATTGCGGCATTTAATTTTTCGCATAAATTTCGCATTGCATTTTCCAAATTTTCACATCCTGTGTGTCCACTTCTGACCAAAAATTCACATGTCACAGCAGCACAGGGGATAGCAGCAGTAAAAATACTAAGAACAAGTAACAGTCTAAAAAGGAGGTATACACAAGTTTACATGACTTATTTACAATTTGTATGTATGGATATGAAATGTAAAATATGAAGTATAAAAATATACAACCAGTATAAATATATATGACCAGTAGATATACACAATGGGCCTAAACTGAGGTGAGAAATGATTAGCTTAAATACGGAATATTAAATGCTAAATACAGAATATTGCACATTGACTTGGTCAAGTATTGCACAGTGAGTGGAAGTTACATAAAGAACAGTATTGTACAAATGTACTGAAAAGCAGTATATGGTCCATGGCCTATTGGGAGCAGTGCTGGTTATACAGCTGCAGGAAGAAAAGACCTGCAATATCACTCATTCACACACTTTGGGTGACGCAGTCTGTCGCTGAAGGAGCTCTCCAGAGCTGTTAAAGTGTCCTGCAGGGGGTGGGAGTCATTCCCCAACATGGATGACAGCTTGGCCATCATCCTCCTCTCTCCCACCACCTTCACTGGGTCCAGGGGGCAACCCAGCGCAGAGCTGGCCTTCTTGATGATTTTGTCCAGTCTATTCCAGTCTGCAGCCGAAATGCTGCTGGCCCAGCAAGTAACTCCATAGAAAATGGCTGATGCAACAACAGAGTCATAGAAGGTTTTCAGGAGCGCCCCTTGCACTCCAAAAGACCTCAGTCTCCTGAGCAGATAGAGTCTGCTCTGACCCTTCCTGTAAAGTGCAGCAGAGTTATGAGTCCAGTCCAGTCTGTTGTTGAGGTGAACACCCAGGTACTTAGAAGATGTCACCATCTCAATGTCCATTCCCTGGATGTTCACTGGTGTTGGAGGAGAGTGAGTAGCCCTGCGGAAATCCACCACCAGTTCTTTGGTTTTCCCCGCATTGATCTGGAGGCGGTTCCGCTGGCACCAGTAGATAAAGTCCTGTGTGAGTTCCCTGTATTCCCTGTCGTCCCCATCTGTGATGAGCTAATTGTTTCAGCATAACTTCAAATTGTCCAACGGACATCCAAAAATAGGTCCTGAAGCGACCATGGTACAGTTTCAGCTCCTGAAGGAAGCAGTGAAACTCACCAAGTTCTCTCCTTTTTTGTAATATTGGATGCACCCGTGTGCTACGTTTCTTTTTTATTTTAGAAAACAAAAGGAGCACCAATTCGCCATCACTTGAGGATGAAGTAGACTCCATTTTCGTCCTCTCGCTTCCTCCCAGGACGCGTCTTTTTTCCCCCTCGGAAAGTCGCAAAATCACATCGGGCTTGATTTGTAGTCAGGCACGTCAAAATTTCCCTCCGAATATTTTGCAATTTCACGTCATATATTCGCATCGTTCCCGGAGTGTAAGGACTTTAAAGCTATCCAGTTATTTTCTGTCCAACATGTACTCCATGTACAAAGGTTGGTACCTTTAGGAAAACAAAACACTTCTTCACTTATTCTCACTCTCAGATTATGTAAAATGATACCAACTGTAGCATTACGCAACAGGAACCTACACTGTGGAGGTTAATGAAGTCTGGCATGGTGTCCCCAATAAAGGGATGTACTCCCTGGAGTTTATGGATGACAGTATGTGTGCAGGTTGGACATTAAAGGTTACACGCCACAACACTTAAAAGCCCAGTTTAATCTCCTCTCCTCGGCCGACACAGGACCCGATGGGGAGCTGCTTATTGAGGAACGAGGACACAACCCAGGCAGCGGCCACAGGGCCAGCGCCTGCTGCTCAGAGTTCACAGCCTTTTCAAAAGTTTTAAAGCCTTTAGCAATGGTGCAGTCAGCAAGATGATGAGTGTCTCATGGAAACTGTTTTACCTCTTCAAGTCACAACAGAAGAACACGCCAAAACACTCACTTCCCTGTCATTTTCCTTCTCAGCTACTCACTCTTTCCAACACTCTACTTTCACTGTACACTTTGTTGACGTGTGAATGACAAATACATACAAAGAAATGTTGCTTTCATTTTCAAAGCAGTTACAGTTGAGGAAATCTGTGGCTTTCCAGGCCATTACAGATCCAATGGGAACAATAATAAAAACAACCCTATCTGCTACATAATACATTTCATTTACTTTGCCAAATACTTGTGTTTCAGAGGGTACATAACTTTTTTCTCCTTTCTTTCTCCATATGTCGCCCTCCCGCTATGTTCAGACTGAAAATGGAGCAAATGATAGAGACAGTACACAAAGTGAATGGAGAGATGCTAGTGGGCCCAAATAGACAAAAATACACTCAAGGTGATGCAAACTTTAGCAATAATATTTCTGCATAAGCTGGAAATGTGTCATCTTTAGTAAGAAATTTGCATTCATTCTGAAGATATGTGACGATGTCCACATATGCAGACGAGATGAAAAAGGCAAACAACTAGAAGAAGATAATGAAAAGCACCAGAGTTCCTGGTGAGTTCTAAGATCGGTCGCTCTGAAATCACTGAAGTCTTAAATCACTCTTTCATTCACTTTGTAGTTTTGTTTTACAAAGAGTGCTAAAGCTTTTGGACTCATATTTGAGGGCATTAAATACTGGATACATTTCCACACTCCAGCAGGTGCACTGCTGCATGTTCCGGCTGTGACGCAGTCGTGCACCTGCAGCTAATCACAGCCATTACAGAGAATGTTTGTGAATCCCAGAGGCAGTTGTTCGCTCCACTCCACCTGAAATGCGTACATGCGTCATGCTGCACAGAGCAGATCGAGCAGGGCAGGATGTTTGAACGCAGGAACTGCAAAGAGAATCTGGTCAATTTTCAAAATAAAACACCCTGTGAAGGCTCTGGATCATAAAAACAGACAAGAATGAGTCATGATGTCTCAGGTTCGATTCCAGCCCCGGACTTTTGTTGCATGTCAAACTTCTCTCTCTTAGCATTTCCTGTCTGCACCTCTGATGTCACTGTCAAGAATCAATGGAAAATTATTATATTGTTAAAGTGCTAGCTACAGCTACATGTACAGCCATTGATGTTTGGGGTAAAACATTTCTAAATTAATGCAAATAACAGGAGGTGAAAATTCTTTTTTTGTTCAATCTGAACACACTTTTATAATGAGCAGACATCAAAGAGAGGAACTGGGTGTACAAAGAACAGGACTATGATACCTCAGTTAGTCTCCACACATCAAGTCACTGAAACTACTGTGAAACTTAACAAGACGTAATGCATTAAATCATATATTAGTGAGCTTCAGAGGTCAGGAAGATTTGTTCTCCTGCTTCCACTCTTTATGCTAAGATCTATGAACACATCCCCGCTCCATCTTTGTACACAATCTTTCCCTGACCTTGTGCTCCAGCTGCCAAAACATAACCATAAAAATGTGAATCACGTTTAAGCTGTCATGATCAGATAGTGCAGAGGAAATAAATAAACTATGTTTAATGAGCAAATTGTGGACACATGGAAGATAAATATTTCCTCTTTACGCTGATCTAAAAACATACAGATAATATGTAATGTGTTTCATTAAAAGTTGTTGAGTATTTTGAAAGTCTTTTTATGAATAAATGTATTTAACAGAAAAGGACATAATAAATATTAAAAAAGAAAACAAAGGTTATAAAAATGTTGATTCTGTGAAATGCACTTCATGTGACATTAAGAAAATGCATCACAGAGAAACAGCTTCAGCGATCAATGTAGTGCAATTTCTGGGTTGAGCTCTTCAGGTCCATCTCAAAGTCGCATGTTTCTCTGTAGCTCAACCCTTTAATACTCCAGAATATTGATCACGCGTCACACAACACTGACAATAACTTCTGTCCACTTCCACCGTTCAGACACACACATGCACACATAGGCAAACAAAATTGAATTTCCCACCATCCTTATCAAAATACAAACTTGCCTCAGGCAATCTGTGGCTGAGCCTGAACGCGATAGAAAGAAAATAATATAGAAAAACATTCATATTTGTAGACTTTATCAGATTGGTGAATGAGTAACATGGTGGCTGGCCTTCCCGTGGTGGTATTGCTGTATCAGTCAAAGCCAGGTTTAGTCTCTTTTATGGTAATCACCATCATTATTACTCACTTCAGGAAGAAACCCCCCTCCCTTCCCCCCACACACACCCTGAGGCAGCTGGGTGGAGGAGAAAATCTGCCTCTCTATCCACATGTATAGTGACATTTGCCAATATCTCTTCACAGCGCTGGCTGTATTCAAGTTATTTGTTTTCAGTTCTCTAATTTTCTATCATATTTAAGTTGACATTATTTCCGCTCTGATTCTTGTATCACAGTTTAGCAAGATGGGTTTGTCAGTGATCTATACCAAAAGATGGCCCTGAGATTGATGTATTGCATTTCTTAGGGACTTTACATAAAATACTGGGAGGAGAGTTGAACATTGTCTTTCACTTAAGAAAAAAAAAACAGCCCTTCCCTGCAACCAAGCGGCAACCTCCGCCACTGAAAAATGAAGCCAATGCGGAAGTGCAAAAAAGCTGCAGTTCCTCGAATAACCGCTAGAGCAGGCCACAGAAGGGAGTCAATTACATTTGAGCCCCATGTTAAAATGTCCGATTTTACGACAGAAAAAAACTTGTTGCTGATATCAAATTCGTTGGTGTTGTGTACTGTTCAGTTAATTATATCAAAATGAGATAAATTGAAAAAGTGACCTGCTGGCACTAGATAAAAAGTTAAGCAATCACTAAAGTTATTATAATTTATCCTAAAGGGAATGTGTGTGTACCAAATTTATTTGATAGTTAACAAGACATTTGACAAATAGCTGTTGGCACATGTCAACCTTGTAATGGCACTACAATATAAAATCACCAAAGTCACTTGAATTCATCCTCTGTAGACCATGAATGTTTGTGCAAAGTTTCATTTCACGTAGTGTCCGTGACGTCACCCATAGGTTTCTGAAGAGCAAAAATGAAGCAAATCGTAGTGTGCAGCCATCTTGGTAGCCTACCTCCGGTTACTCCAAATATGGACAAAGAGGTGGAGCGAGGGCGGAGCTGAGGCGGGTCGAATGAACGCTATTGGCTGAAAAAAGCCGCTGAAAAAAAGCCGCTTTATTCTAAATAATCAAACTAGCTACGGCTAACCAGCTAGGTTAAATGCTAAATGTCGATGCTAGCTGGCTAACCCCACAACGATCTATTTCCCAAACTCAGTGACTAGAATTAGCCGGGGTGACGCCGTTTAGACCGTCAGTGGCTAGTTGTCAATCAAAGTGGCGCCACTTAGATTGACAGCTATGAATTGTGCATAATGATGTATGCTGTATATTTTAAACGCACCTTATAAAACACCTTATAAAAAGTGTCACATGTTTTCTGGAACCAGGGTTGTGGTTCTGTTCTCTGTTGAAATTAAGCTCTAGCGCAAGTTCAGTCAGGAAGACATCACTGCTTTCTCGATCACAAGCTATTTCTCCTCTTTCCCTCTGTGCATGCTCAGGCACATTTCCCACTGTCAGTGTTTGGGGCTGTCTCTGTTAATCAGCTGTTCTCTTCCACCCAATAGCACGGTGACACACCCTCATCGCTAGCCTACCATCTTTGTGCTCTCCTTTAAAATACATCTTTCTCTGCCCTGGCCCTGACTTGTGTGCCCCTCCATCTCCCCATCTTCATCGCCTTCGCAGAATCATCATCCACTTCTTCACTCATATGGCTTCACAGTCTCCAGTCGCCACCACCACCACCAGTGTCAGGACTCTCAGGGGGGTTTATCCAGTGACGGCTTGGACAGTAATTCTTCAATCATCACGTCTCCCCCCAGAGTCCAAAACGCCAAAGACTCTGTGTCAAGTTTCAATATCAGTGTCACAGGTTGTTATAAATAGTCTTTCTTCATGTACTCGTCTCTCCTGGTTGAAATGAACAAAGTGGATGTAGGAGCTGCTGTAGGTCTGTGGAAAAACTGTGCTCTCTCTGGAGGTTTAAATTTAAGATCCATTACTATTCTGTTTTTGAACTGATATACAATGTATAAATTGATATAATGGTCATCTTATCTACTAGCTGATTTGATCATATGACACATGTTACACAGATGAGCCATCTTTTATATGTAAATACAGAAAATATAAAAAATGCATAACTCTCCCTTTTCTGAACTCCACCTCCTAATTTTTTTTGTGCAGTCTCTTTGCCTATTTTGAGGTCATTAGTAACATTACTCATGAAAACTTGCATTAGCATATGAGTTGCTGAGCTTAGGCAAATTACCTTTTCTAAACTTTACTTTCAAGTGTGTAAAAATTCATCATGAGCAAGAACTGTTTGCATCTGCTCTTCTAATAAGTCTCATTCCTGAGTCATTATTTGCCTCCATCTGCACCAAACACCTCCTCTCACACACAAATGCGTAAATACTGTATGTATTTGTACCCTTCTCTTTATGATCTCTGCTGCCCACTCTATTCATCATTGATTCCCCCATACTCCACCACTCTCCTGATTGCCCCCAGCCCCTCCATCTCGTCTTCCCAGCCTCTCAGCTGCTGCGTCATCAGCTGTTCATCATGGTGAAAGCAGCCTCACAGCAGCAGCATCAGCAGACTGCGGAGATGCACTGCTGCACCGACAGCCGCCTCCGCCACAGCCGCTTCCAACAAACAGCTAAGATGTCGTGGCTGCTGGGTATTTCCCACTGAGACTGACACTGATCCTTGCATGCATATGAACACACACTTGTCCTATACATGTGAGTGTTTCTTGTACTTCTTAGGGCCTTCAGCTGAATACATTCATCCACTACCCCCTTCCCTGAGCACTACTTAACACAGATACTTAAAAGATCAAAGGTTTTAATGCTGCATTCATTTCTTGTTTGGTGTTTTCAGATCTTATGACATGCTTGTTGCAGCAAAAAAAAATCTCAAACTAAAAAAGAGCGCAGACTTCCCCCAAGCAGCGCAGTTCTCCCAGCTTATTGTGACTTACACCCCAAAATATTAGTCCTACCTTTGATTAATCTATTTCAATGGATTCCTGGACCATAAAAACATACCCTTAGCAAATGGAATCACATCGATAATTCGATAGTTATTCGCGAAAAATGTGATGACCCCTTATTTTTCTCATGTTCTGGATCGTAATATCCAGAATATTGGTAGGATCCGGATCATACTGGTACATTTCGTAGAAACTATCATGACCATGTCCTGTATTTTTTTTGCAAGCAAACTGGGTATTTTTCATGGAGTTATATACACATATGTTGAAAATGCCCCGATCTCACAATGATAAAGAATCCTTTAAAAAAATTCTTGTATCCAGACGGTGACAAAATTAATCATTTGTTCCTTGTCCCAGAAAGGACATTTCCTGAAAATGTCATCAAAATCTGTCCATAACTTTTTGAGTTATGTTGCAAACAATCAGACAAACAAACCAACGCCGGCAAAAACATAACCTCCTTGGCGAAGGTAATAATCAAAAAGTGATACTTTTCTGCCATTTTTGTTAAATATGGAGCAGTAATCAGAATGAGCATTAACTACAAAGGGATGAACAGTCAAAGCAAAGAGCATCACTTAAAGATAGAGTTCAGCAGGAATTACAATTATGGGTTATAAAACTTATGACTTGTTGGCCTTCTTTCAGAGAATGAGATGAGACCATACTTAGTTAAGTATGGTGCTAGCCAGGGGGTGATTAGATTAGCTTAGCATGAAGACCCTTTACAAAGATAAAAGCAATGAGATCATGGAGGTCCCAGCCCTTACCACTTGAAACCCCTGGCCAAGTCAATGCCAAGTGAAGCCAAGGCTGCAGCAGGCCTGGTAGGGCAAAAAGCCGGTCCAGAGCGTGAATCAAAGTGGTCATAAATTCAAAATGCTTCACCACAGTGCCATAGTTACTGACTCAAAATGTACCCAGTTGTAGGTTGTCCTTATGGATCCTCTATCATCTTTAGCTTTGATTTGCCATGAGCAGCGCACATCACAGAATTTCAAGCTCAGTGATTGGATCTGGAATTGGTTTCTGGCCGAAATGCACTTTGTGAGTAGTAGTGGGGAAGTATTTATATATGCAGGCTTTGGACTAAGATAGATACTTTCTTACATAGTTGTTTATGTTTTGTACTGAATATTTTAAGTGAGAATTTAATTCACATGTGACATCTGCGGAAAAAATAAACTTCTGGAACCACACTCGTCTGAATCAGCAAGTGTTGCTTGTACACATTGTGAATAGCTGGGAAAATGTACTATATTAACATAATTTTCCAACAGTAACCTATATGATTATGAGAACAAGATAATAAAAAATAAATAAATAATAAAATATTATTTAAGAATGCTATTTAAAAATATGAGCACAAGCACAGGGTCATACATTTCGTACATCCCCATCATTGCTGCAGGAAAGCACTCACACAGTGTTACTCTACAGAGTCTGCAGTGCCACGTTGGGTTTTTCCAGTTCACTGCTGTAACAAGAAACATTTCACAGATCCTCCTCCACTCTGATTTCCTGTCTAACAAACTCCATATCTCACGTCACATGCACACATACACTGAAAAGGGGAAGAAGATCTCAGACAGTCACATGGCCCACTTAATCCTTTTAAAGACTGAGCAATGCTTAATTCTCGAGCGAACCTGCATGAGCCGTTTTCCTCTGGTATCCTGGTTGACTAACCTTTCTTGTTCTGTGATAAATGTGGATGAATGGACAGGGTGACACAGCTAATCTGCTGCCATCAGCCCATTCACCAGCTGAACTATATGTCAAGGCTGATAATTGTGCTGCGTAGGTCCCATCGCCTCCATTTTTGTGATCCCTGTCTGAGAGAATCTTTAAAGGTCATGAAAGTGAATGTAAATGAGATGGATAGACCTGTCAGCATGGATAGAGCTATCTGTCCTATATACATCATGTACATGTGAAAGATGTTCATTTGCTCAGCCTTTGTTATTATATGCATGTGTGTGAGTGTGTGTGTGTGTGTGTGTGTGTGTGTGTGTGTGTGGTTGTCAATAAATATGCATTATTATCTGCTAATGATCATCTGACTTCAGCAATATTGTCACTAACCAATATCATCCTTCGGTCCTCACCCCAGCACACCACGTATACCATCAATCAACATAACAGCAGCGCACCAGCTCCTCGCTCACATGCGAGTACACACAAACACCACAGCACAATATTAAAGCAGTTGTGGAGCTTGAGATGCGGTGGATGTGAAGAGGAGGCTCTAAGTTTTATTTATTCCCTGCTTCTCCCCTGACAATGGCAGTTTAATGGTATCGTCTGACAAGGTGTGCACTTAGCACGCTATGCCAAATAAGAAAGACAAAGAATTGCAGCCTTCGACCTAATTGACTCAAGCCAATTCATTAGATTAATTCATCTCAGGCAACAAATTGCTTGGAGGGTTGTTTAAACCCCTCAACAATCACCAGTGTTGACTCGGGGAGCACTGGGAGCTTTCAAGGCGCATCCTGGTTCAACTAAAACAAATATACACGTAGAAATTGGGGTTTGAATGACAAGGGTCAATGTTGTTTAAGCTTGGCAGCCACTTAGCTGCATGCTGTAATCCTGGTAAATGCAGATACAGTGGCAGGTAGGAGTTAAAGATTGCCATTTGAAATGAGAATAGTGCAAACATTTCTAAGATAGAGAGCTGCTCTGGAGACTGAACTAACTTGGTTAGGTATGTTTATATGATGTTTATTTGCAAATGTCTTGAGGTTGGAGAATTAAAAATTACACCGGACTTTTTTGATTTGTAACAGCTGGCAGAGGATTAACGTGGCAGAAGAATGTGTAATTTATAAAACATTTTAAGAAAAGCTGATGATGAAAATGAGGGCTGCTGGGTATCCTGGACTTCAGGATAAATCAAACCACTTCTTTGTGATAGATACAAAAGTACACCTGGTCTCCTTCCATGTGTTCCAGTCTGGAAGAAATTCACTCAGCTGACACAGCACAACTCCTGGTGCAGGCTCTTGTTATATCACACATCTACTACTACTGCAACTCCTTACTAGCAGGCTTCCCTGTATGTACAGCCTCTGCAGATGATCCAGAATGCAGCAGCACGTCTGCTTTTCACCCAGCCAAAAACAGCACATGTCACACCGCTGTTCAGATCGCTCCACTGGCTTCCAGTTGCTGCTCACATCAAATTCAAAACTCTGACACTCACCTACAAAACTACAGTGAAAACAACCCCCTCCATACCTGAACAACCTGATTCAGGTCTACATTCCCTCCCGCTCACTACACTTGGCCAACAAAAGGCCTCTGATACAATCGCTATAAGAGGGCCCGAGGTCCATAGCTGGACTCTTCTCCTCTGTGGTGCTGAGTCCCTCTCAGTCTTTAAGAAGAGACTTAAGACCTAACTCTTTACTCAACACCTTGGCACTTGATGGACTGTTGTTTTCTCCTGACTAGATCCTTGCTTGTGTTGTATCAACTCTTTATTTATTTACGTTGCTTTTGATAAAAGTGTCTGCTGCAGACAAGCAGCTACTCTATTCTGAACTTGTGGGGAGGGACCCTGTGATTGTTGGTCTTCTCTTTAGTGTCCTCACATGGAAAGAGAGCATTTGTTCAAATAAAACACCTTGTGTTCAGTTGTAGCTATGTGAATTTTGACTTGTCTGACAGGAACAAAGACAGAAGCAGTGTGACTTTTTTTAAAGATTGGGATTATGGAGGGCTTGAGATATGATACTGAGTTATAGTTCTAGTGAGTTCAGTGTGTCAAGGTGTATTGTTTTAGTCACATTATTCTGCTTTGAAGGTGACTTGGCATTTGGAAGATAGTTCCTGAATGTCCATAGTTTACCAATGATGTGAGCAACTTCACCATTTTTAGTGTGGAGTTCAGTTTGCAGTGAGGCTGGAAAGGTCTTTTCTGTTTCCTAGTTGACAATCTCTTGTTCCTGTTCTCTTCTAGTCAGTCAGTTTTCTTGACTACAATGTGTAACCTCTTTTCAGGCTTAAGAATGTTAACAATTTCATGTTTGTCTAATTTAATGGCATGCAAATGTACTACGCAGCAAATCAGCCATTGCTTTTCAAATAAACATTTGTCTGTTATTATGACTGCAGAATGTTTTGACATTCCACTAGAATATTCACCATGTCTTGTAGCTTTTGTAGCTCTGCTTTTTGAGTTGGCATCTTATTGTAAACATTTAACCATTTGCCCTTTTTTAATATTGGAGGTCAGCATGGTTGAGTTTACAAGTGCTTTATAAAAGCAGCAGTTCTTTCTTTAGTTTAGAGTATGAATGAATACCTAAAAGTCATTTTCAGGTCGGCACATCTCTATTCTCTGCCTGTCGTTACTATTTTCCTCCTGAAACACCTCATCAGTGGTCAACTGCAACTATTAAAAAGGTTCAAATTGCCTTTTTCTCAGTATCATGCCTCACTGTTATTCTTAAGCCCCATGCTTAGTTTTAACTGAACAAGTGTACAGAAAATGTATATTTTCAGTGTGACTGAAGAAACTATGTGAAGTATGTGTACTCATCACTGCTGTCAGAGCAAGGATAAGCAACAGTAATATAAGTTTGTACGCTTAGTAAGCTTTGACTGCTTGTTTTTATCTGCAAACTGAATAGGAAAAGGGAAAAGTCAAATCTACATCTCTGTTCTACAAATGACTTCATAAATCAGGCAGAGGCGTTTAGGTATGTAATCATCTGTGAAAACAGCAACTCCCAGAAAGTCAACAGCATAAAGCTTTAATTAGAAAACACAATTTATGGGCCTTTCTCCGCCTCTTTCACTGTTTCCCTCACACATACACACTTAAGCATGAACTGGAGCTATCTATTTCATTAGAGACAATGAGACAGAGGGCTTTGTTTTAATTAAAGGAATACGTCACCAATTTCCAAGCAAATTTTCCATGTGTTATTCACTGAAATGGTGTGTCACTAACATCTCTAACAGTGTTCTCTGTATCACTGAAGCCAAACCAGAGTTCAAAACTCCAGCAACATTAGCAGTGAAAAGAACAACCAAAACTAGAAAAGCACTCGGAGAGCACAGACCTCCGCCAAGCAGCACAGTTCCCCCAGCTTATTGTGACTTACACCCCAAAATATTAGTCCTACCTTTGATTTATCTATTTCAATGGATTTCTGGACCATAAAAACATGCCCTTAGCAACTGGAATCGCATTGATATCATTATTAGTTTAATGGTTATACCCAAAAATCAACATTTTCGTGATGGCGGTTTTCCAGATCGCCTCAAAAATGTAATCGTTTGTTCCTTGTCCCAGAAAGGACAACAAAAACTTCAACAAAAAGTAGATTCCACAACAGGTTGGAAAATATTTGAATTCCATAAGCTGATTCAATCCTTGATTGCAAAATGATCAAATGACATCAAACCTATATGTGTGTGATGATGGGGTCTTGAGACTTTCTTAAGAGATAAATCGTTATCATTCAAAGAAAAACAAAAGAAAAAGAGAGAATATGAGTTAACAGATATCAATTCGTAGGTAAATGAGTTTTTTTCAGGAATTTCTATCTCTGAGTGCCTCTGCCACTATCTGAGAGATTTCTCAGAAAGGAACAAGGAGGCAATTTCTCTAAGAAAGAAAAAAACCCAGACTGTGCAGTGATGGATTATGGCTTTAGATTGACAAGAGCATGTGTCAGCGGGATATTTGAAATGGAATTTTGATGGAGCTCGTGACTGAACGGGAACCGATGAGCGGTGAAAAATAAGCCAAATTATATTTCTCACAGCATGCTATGGTTTGTAAACAACAGCATTTGGTTAGTCAGACATTGCATAGAAATCATGAAAAAACATTTATGGTAGTAGTTTTGTGAGCACACATTGAGTCCAGCTGCATTTGAAAATGTCAAATTATTAAATTCTACTTCAAGAAATTGTTTACAGAGGGTTAAGGTGGTGAATGTGACCTGAGGGTCACAAGCTGAAATCCTCAGACCAGCAAGAAGCAGCTCTGGAAAGTAAGGAAATGTATAACAATTTAAATACGCTGATGTGCTGTAAAATCAGGCACTTAATGCTCAAATACTCCAACAGAGAAGAGGCAGGAGAGGCCAGCTTTAGAGATTTTTACTGAGAAACACCAAAATGTAAATGTATAACAAATCACTGGAGGGGGAAAAAAAGCTTTAAAAAAGTTGGTCATTTAAATGAGCTCCTTGAAAGCACATCAGGTGTTGCTGAAAAAGAAATATTCACACTCAGCTATGCATAGATAGCTGTGAATAATTAATATTCATGGAAAAAGGGAGGTGCTATTATAGACTTGTTTGGGTGCTGATTCCCATGATTTAATGTTAGCAGTGTAAAAAACATTTCTTTTCTCCATCACTGTGTCCAATCTAATGAGTGACTGCACCCAATGCTGGGGTTGATGTATTCTAAATACCTGCAACTCATTAGAATTTTCCATTTCAAAGTGCGATGTGTGGTGCAGAGGCTGCTGTTGCAAGAATCACTTCATGAACCAGAAGATCTTATCCAGCCCCACTAGGAGCCACCTCCTTTTCAATAATGCATCCAGAAAAGACCTTACGCATTGAATTCCTACTGAAATACAGTATGTTGATTTTCACTTCTCTCTTTGTATTTTATGTATTTCCAACAAGGTGTCTGCTATCATTAGGCCATGTTTGTATCTGTAAAACACTGAATTAAGTACTCATATTTCATACATGGCCAGTCTTGAGTGAGAGGAGAAGGGATTTTGAAATGTGAGGTGATGATTGAGTTACAGTCTGGGAGATTCGATGGTATTCTCTGTACCACATTTGGTAGCACTACTCCTCATTTCAACCAGGAGAGACAAGTATGTGAAGGAAGATAATTTATTACAACAAATGACATTGATGATGATATTGATATCAAAACTTGACAGAGAGTCTTTGGCGTTTTGGACCCTGGGGGGAGACGTGTTGATTGAAGATTTTCTATTCAAGCCGTTGCAGGATAAACCCCCCCGGGCTCCTGACACTGGTGGTGGTGGCGACTGGAGACTGCAAAGCCAGATGGGTGATGGAGCGGATGATGAATCTGCGAAGGCGAGGTGGAGATGGGGAGGTGGAGGGGTATGAAAGAGCTGGGGCAGAGAAAGATATATTGTAAAAGGAGAGTGTGATGGTAGGCTAGTGATGAGGGTGTGACACCGTGCTATTGGATGGAAGAGAACAGCTGATGAGACAGCTGATTACCAGAGACAGCCCCAAACACTGACAGCGGGAAATGTGCGTGAGCATGCGCAATAGGAAAAATGAGAAATGGCTGGTGATTGAAAAGCAGTGATGTCTTCCTGGCTGAACTTGCACCAGAGCTTCATTTCAACGGGGAGAGATGTTTATGTGAAGAAAGATAATTTATAACAACTGACAACTGATGAGGATATTGATGTGGAAACTTGACAGAGAGTCTTTGTCGTCTTCGACTCTGGCGGGAGACGTCTTGATTGAAGATTTATTATCCAAGCCGGCTCGAAGAAGTCAACAGAACCACATCATCTGCCAAGAGCAGAGATGAAGTCCTGTGGTCCTCAAACTAGACCCCCCCCCCAGCCCCTGGCTGCACCTAGAGATTTTGTCCATAAAAGTTATGAACAGAACCAGTGACAAAGGGTAGCCGACAAAGGCCAGATGACACGACTACAAAGTCTATCATCGACCTCCAGTCTAGGGTGTCCTGGTGCATGTGGCAGGTGGTTTGAATGGTGAGAGGTTGCTGGCTTGTAGTTAGAGGCTGGGCGGTGGAGGAGCTGGGCAGCTGGCTGGAGGCACTGGAGACAAAAAGAGAAGACACTTGAGAAAGCACACAAGAATAATTTTCAGACTTGGTTTTGCTCACAAGAAGGCCGGCAATACCACAGGGCGAGTGGAAGCAACCTGGCAGCTTGCAGAAGGATGAGCCAGGCTAAGAAGCTGCTGGTGATTAAGACAATGGAGCACAGGTGTTGCTGCTGAGGACCCCAGCACCTGGAGACCACGCCCCCCCCAGCCTCTGAAACAGAGCCTGAACACAAAGCAACACCACCAAAGAAAACACACTAATGCAAAAGAGAAAAAATGCCAAAACCAAAAACACCGGAGAATAAATTCCCCAAAACACAATAAACAAAGCTAGAATCAAGGCAAAACCCAGAACCATGACAAGTTCATTCATGATAACATTTCCTTCCAAGAGTATGCCCAATGTGGATAGGTTCAGCTGATCATTTTCCTCATCTACGCTCAAGATTCCCACTGCAGTTTGAGTGAATGATTCCCTGTCAGCGACAGCATAGCAAAGAAAAGAGAGATGGACAAGGAGTGGAAATAATCATTAAGCAACATCCTATATAAACGGCACTTATTATATAAGTTATTATCCCCCCCTCCTCCCAATTTTTGCTGCATGACTGGACTGTCCCTAGCTACAAAGTCAGCAAGCTGTATTGTATACAATTTAAAATGTAAAACTAAGTTACTTACTGTGTTGGTCCTGAAGAAGTCTGAGGGATCATCCCCCAAGATAACTGGCAGGCCCTGAACACACATGCATCTAGTCTCAGTGGGCTCAGTTGTCTAAAATGTTACCACAAGTTAGCTGAAAATATTCACATTGTCCATTAAATGCCAGAACTTTCACCACAATTTTTATGACATCATTTGAAATTTCCTGGCTGGGCAGACGAAAAGAGAATACAGCATAAAAGGAAAGGATGATATTAATTCCAAAAAACTATTATGCTGCATTCATGAAGTATTTTGTCTCTTAGTCAAGCATCATAAAAACACATGCTTGCAAAAAACACAGTCTAACCATTGGCGTTTACTCTTTTTCACAGCTATGCCATGGATGTGCAGGCTTTCTTCAGTTCCTCCTCCACCTGTTGCAATTCTGCCATTTTTTTCTTTGTACCGGTTCCTTAGCATGTTTGATTTGGGGATGAGCTGTGCCCCCAGCTTGTGTGGTGAGCTAATCGACATTGAACATCTAGCAGAACTTTTGCTACCTCAGACAGACATTTATTCTTCTTATTAAGTTTCTTGATGCGCTCTGCAGCTGCCCTTTGGTTCTGTGTTGCAATTTCATTCATTTTCTTTAGCTTGTCCTCATCTAGGTCCATCCTGTACCTTGACCTGGCTGATGAAACTGAGGACAGCAGCTCCTTAGTGATGGGGACCTTGAGGACACCACCATAAACAGTGACATAGTCACAGATCAGTCGCTCCCAATTAATATTTGGTCCATCCTTGGAGACGGACAACAGGTTAGGCCTATTCAGGTCTTCCTGAGAATAAACAATGTTGAAGCACATGAAGCATATAAAAATCATACTTTAGCAAACTGTCATACAGCATATTGCTTTGTAACAGAGAGAAGGCTGACACAAAATTTACACTTTCCCATGTTGTCCAAAGTTGCTACATGAACAAGAAGCAGTTGCTCTTAGAGTCCCGGCTGCAACCACATCACTGTTTTGTTGGTTCCGCTATCCCGTTTGCATGATGTTACCACAAGAGTCATTTGGTAAATTCTTTTAAAAAATAAATGTTATCATTTATTTTGAGATTTAAGACTATTTACAATAATAAAATCCTACTTATCATGTGTCAACATTTTTTTAAGACTTTTGAAAGATTGATTTAAAACATTTTAATGTTTTTGGATTCATTCAATGCCTTTTAAGACTTTAAGGATCCACAGAAACTCTGTAAAGAGACTTGTGTTATTGGTAGAAAATGTTACCTCTATGTCAGAGGTTAGGACGCCGATCAGAGCCATATACGTGTCTGATTCCTGACTTTTTGCTGGAGATAGGCAGCAGATCGCGTCTCTGAAGAAGCCAAATGCTGCCATCACTTGACAATCTGTAGACAGTCTGGGGTTAATTACTGCAGGAAGTTTTCCCTGACAAACACTTCATTTTTCACTCTGGGGAAGGCAGAATGAGGCTAACCAGGTGAATGTCTTTGCCTTGCCGTATTTTGATCTCTGGCATGACACATGTTTGCACCAGGAGGAACGAATGTCCTACTTGAGCTGTGCGTGGAGACAGCTGGGGCTGGCACTGAGGCCACTGAGACTGTGGAGCTTGATGGAGAGGTAGATGGCCAGGGAGCGGATGTCAGAGTCGGTCAATTGGTCAGTAAACGCTGAGATGCTGGCGTCGGTGAAGAGAATGAGGATCTAAACAGTGAACAAGATGCATCATAAAACTGCTGGGACAAACCAAAAACAATGCTGGCAACATGCCAACATTTATAAAACATAATCAAGCTCCTAGGATAAGAATGAAACTTTTACGTTACTTTGACTTGGACATCTTTTGTGTTGCCATTGATTGAAAAAAGTGCATGGTTAATGTTGACTGTCAAATATCTAACTCTTCAATCTCAGCTTGTCAGTTGATCCACCACTTTGGTCAAGATCAAAATATTTCAACCTACCTACCTATTTGATCAGTTGCCATGGTATTTGGTTCAAACATTTGTGGTCCCCAGATGAGGTATCCTTATCTCAAACTTTTCACTTACATTATGAAATATATCAACATCTACTACATTTCTTTTTACAAAATTATAAACAGATATTCATGGTTCCCAGAGGCACTGTCTTAATGACTCTGGTGATCTGAGTTACCTTTAGTGCTGCAATGAAGTTGGCATTTTTTGCCAATGCCATCATCAGGTCAAACTTTCAATTTGTCAAACACAACCTACAATAACTAATGGCCTCTTGTGGCCTGGCCTGGACAGGTTACAAATACAACATTGACACATGTCATCACATAAAAGCTGCTTTAAGTTTATGGGCCAAATACATTCAAAATGAATGACGACTGTACTTTGTGTTTCGTGCTAATTATTCAGTATTCAACTTGTCAACATTTTCTTTTTCAGTAAACATGCAGCCATTCACATGAAATTTTGACCATTTATTCAATGGACACAGCACAGATAAAGAAATTTTATTCAATATTCAAATCAACCCAGTGAGAAAAAGCATTAAACCAGCTGATTCCACTAATTAGTTCTCCCTCTACGTGCTAATTAGAATGAGCTGGGTTAGTGGTGGTTTGTGGGTTAGTATTTCAACTCTTTGAAAAAGGGCTACCCACCTGCAAATGCAAGTAAACAAATAAATTGTGAGCAAGCTGTCATGAAAGAAACATGTCATTATGGGTACAGGCAAGGGGCTTTGCTGAGTCCCTCACAATAACACTGTTCTGCAACACAGCAATGGCACTGGTTACCAACAGATTTCTCAACTCCTTAATGTTATCATAAGCACCGCTGGAGACAACAAGTGGGTGGAACATCACTCCATCATCAACCATGCACAAGATTTTCAACAGGACAATCAGAAGGTTAGTCAGAAAAGCCTGAGCGCTTAGGTACAATCATTACAGAAAGAAACTTATGCGATGCACTTCAATGCCACAGTCTCTATGCACAATTAACCCAAAAGACTCCAAAAGGCATTTTGCAAGTTTCCTACAAAACATTTAGAGAAGACTGTAGATTATAATGGGATAACATAGTTTGGTCAGACAAGAAAAAAAAGTTATTTTCTGGCAAAAATACGACGTGCCATGTTCATAGGAGAAATGGCTCTACACATGAATAAAGAAATAGATCATAATTTTCAAAGGGAGGAAGAATAAAGTTATATACTGGGAAATTGTTGAGAAGAATTTAAAATCTACTGCAAAGAAGATTGTCAATGGGTTCCAGACAAAAGAAAATAAAGGTGTTGGAATAGGCCAGTCAATTACCAGACTCTTAGATCATTTGTGGAAGGAACTGAAGATTCACCAGTGGGCCCCTGACTGAAGAATGGGCCAAAATCCCACCTGAAGACTGATTAGTTTCATCATACAAGCTGATTTTAGATATTATTCTCCCACAATGCATTTTACAAAGGAGAAGTGGAGAAGTTCATAGTTGGAAAAAAATAGTTGTCGGTGGTAGTGAACCAGCTCTGCTATTAAATCATTTTGATACTTAAGTTAAATTTGCAGGGGCATTCCAAAGTTTGATTGCCATTTGAAGTCACACGTATTCTACCATTAAGTACATCAATATTAACTGATAAAATAGTACTAGGATGATTAATGTGTAGTTTATAGTGTCAAGCATGACAGGTGCTGTAGATGGAGGCAGAGGAGAGTCATAATGTGATTTTGTAATCACAAATTTAACCCAAAGCCATTTAAATATGTTGCAAAAGTGTTGATATCTCCCTGACTACACCCCACACATCGGCAGATAACTCTAATGGAGCAGTTGCAGTGCCGTGTGAGTAAAATGCATCTGTTTTGCATTTATTAACATCTTCCTTTGTTGTTCACCTGAATGTTTTGTGTCTACCTGCTGCTGGAAGAGATTCCTCTTCCTCTACTTGTTAGATCAAGGAAAACGTTAGGTAAACATTTACTAAACACTGTACATTTCTAAAAGCTTACGACAAATTATTCTGTATTCACGTACTCCCAATTATATAAATAAACAATATCACCTTAGCCCACACAACACATTCATTAACATGGCTCACAGCAAACTCTAGTCTGTACAATCTCAAATATGCATATCAACTATTTATGCAGTTGCTGCACACACCTTGGTCTATAGGAATCATTATGTATGAGGACAGCACTGTTGCTCTGAGTGTTGCAATGCTTAGGGAGAAAAGTAATCACACATACATTAAAAGTCATGAAAATTGTTACTGAAAGTGGGGAGTGTTAATGAACAACAAGGCTTGATATGCATGTTTCAAAACTGTGACCCACTGAGATTTTCATCATTACCTTTCCAGAGCTGCCCGGCACATTAGTATCCGGGCAGGTCAGCCTGTATCTCCCCTGCAGGGAGGCTCTATGAAGCATACAGCAGCACACTTTTGTGTGTGTGTGTGTGTGTGTGTGTGTGTGTGTGTGTGTGTGTGTGTGCGTGCGTGCATGCATGTGTGCATCAGCCTATCTGTCTGGTTGAGTCACGCCTCTAAGCTAACACACATAGATGTAACCAGCACCAGTGAAGCCAACAAGGACACAGGCGGCCTAATGCCGTTGTCAGTCTAACAAATGCTGCCTTAAGTCCAAGTACGGATCCAAGAGGAATAACCATCTCTCTACTCAAACACAACTGTCGCAGATTAGAAAGAGGGCTGACAAGACAGTGTTTAAAGAGAGGCAGAGAGTTGGAGAAACAGTGTGTACTCTTCAATCTGGCCTCCAGATAACTCTTGTTCCAAGGAGTGAGTACACTAATAGCTGATGTGTCTAAAGAGGAATGAGTGACTCACAGTTGTGAAGTACTGAACTGGACAGGAACACCACGGGTGGAAAGAGTACTGCAAGATAATGTTACTCTAAGTAAAATTACTTGTGTAAAAATATCATTGACAAAAGTATTAAATGACAATTTAACTAAAATGACTGTGACACAGCAGGTGCTGCAAGTGCTATTAGACACAGGAATAAATCTGTGCCTGCCTCTTTAACAGCAGAATAAAGCATCAGAAGGCAGATAACACAGGCTTGTATTAAACAATATAAACTCAATACCGAACGCAGCCACAAACAAGAGAGCTGCACAGAGTTAAAACCATCACAGCGAGTGTGTACTCACAGGTCTGAACAACATTGAAGTGAAGTCCTCCACAATCTCAATCATTGTTCTATGATTTGTGCAAGTATAATTTAACCAATCCTCTCAACCTCTCTGTCACAATGCACTCCTGAAAATGTTCAACATTTTGAGCTGAGTGAGGCTGTGTAATCTCTGTCACCGCTCTGTTGCAGAGATCATTTTCACAAACAGCAGATCGGCCTCACACAACTTACTAAAGGCAGAAACTCCTCATCAAATGTAGAAGTTATTTTGCATGTTAGCACCTGCTGGTCATGCAACATGATGAGTGTATGTTTCTTTTCCAGATTGTTACCTCTCTGGACATGAAGCTCTCTGAAGGTAATGTAAACGCACATTACCCCAAACAACAACATACTTGTTCAGATGGTCTCCAGTTAGACCCCTGTCATTCTCAGGGATTATGTCCCTGTAAAGAGTGTCTAAAACAGTCAGCAGATGTTGTGTGTTGTATGGACCAAGACGGGGGAGATTTTCTGAGATGACTGCACACAGTGTAACATTCCCTCCTCGTTGGCCTGGGACATCTGTGGTTGCTCTCTGTTCAATGCAGTCCCTTCCACACTGTCTACCTTTTGCCAGATTGAAACCCGCCTCAGGAATAAAATGCTAAAGAAATGTGTCAAATTTGTTTGACAGATTTTGACAACTAGTTCAACATTTTTGTCTGTAATGACTCAAGCAATGAAATGAGGACTATTAGTTTTATAGGGAATGACTATTCAGCATTCATTAGTATAGTTAATTTTGACTGACATGACATAAGCAAATGATAATGTTATAAAACATCAGAGAATTGTATGAAAGCAATTGATACATGTCCAAAAGCATTTACAATTTGTTGGAAAGAATGAGAAACTGCTACTATGATGTGCACAAATGACTAAATGTTGTGGAGGTTGAACTAACAGTTATGAGAATTTTAATTCTGATCAGAGAAATGCACCAAAGCGACTGAGAAAAACTGTAAATTTGCCTTATTTGCTTGACAAACATCAGGAGGAAGATACTGTCTGACACAGAGTAGGATTGAAGAGTGGATGTTAGATGTATGAGGTTTGGAGCTAGATCCACGTTAATGAATCCACTTCACTTTTATTATCCCAAGACAAAGGTTACGGCACTGTAACTTGACATTTGGGTCTACACTGGGACAAAACGTCTCAGCACGAAGATTTAACCCCATCCTTATCCTTTTAATTGGTCAAATCCTCAATTAATTGCCTGTCAGGCTTTAATAGCATGAAATCGGATATATGACAGCACAAAGGGGGAGAAGAAAAGCATGGATGAAGGGATGAAAGATAGAGGGAATGAAAGAGGAGGGGGAAAAGGCTGGGGATGAGCTATAATGGTCTCATCTTGGTTTCAGATTAGGCCTGCAGACAGAACCCTCTCTTATAGTCCGCCTAATAAAAGAACACTGAGTAGAGACACACTGTAAAGCTATATGGTGGGTAACCGTAAAGCAATTACAGCTCATACCTTTATCATGTCTAAAAATACTAACTCCTTCAGACGATACTGATGTGCCCTCGCTGTCTTTCTTCCTCTAATTTGTTCACCTCACCTGTTTTTCACCTAGATCCATGCAATGTTCAGCCAGCGTCTTTCTCACTTATCTTCAAATGCCTTCAGTTTGTGAAACACAGCTTACATTAAAATTGTGCGAATCAGCTCTCATATTGATACAATAAGTGGAAGGTTAATATCATTTTCTCTCTTGTAAGAGTAAACACATGGTTATTTTTTAACCTCCACTAAAAAAAAGTTTTAAAAAATGTGGTTTTCGCTTGCTTTATAACAACAGGCACAGTCTCTGGGCCAAGAAATTCATGTTGTTGCACTTGATTGTATACATAAAAAAGTAACAGAAGAAATTGTGACAAAGACATAGGTTTGGTTTCAGAAGTAGGGATAGAGTTTCCTGGATAGAGACCTCTATAGTGTGTATAGTCTGCAAGCTTTCCTTTCAGCCTGTATACAGCCTCAGCATCTTCTTATAGCCAAGTAGGACTAACTGTATTTAGCCATAAGAGAGACATAGTATACAACTAATTTGCAAGAGCAAATACATTTTGAAGAAAACATACTGCCAGTCATAATACATTTTACATTTGTCCATTCTGAATCTGAAATACAACAACAGCTTACCTGGAAAAAAGTTAAGTTGTGCAATATATAGCAGCTACTAAGCAAGAATGAGACAGCAAGACCATGTTTACCCTGAATAATTACGCTTGCAACAAGTGAAAAAAGGCCTTTTGATTGCAATGCCATTCCCAATTATGTACCACCTCCTTCCTTTTACTGACTTAAAATGTTTGAAGCACTCTGCCGTCTGCAACATGGTGCTGTTCTGTGCCATTCAGTTCTGGAGGGTCACAAAAAGTAAGTATAAATTGTCAAGGAAATTCTTAAATTTGTCTCAGTTAATGTATAGATTGGACTGTGCTGTAAATGAAGGTATGTCTGCTTTGTATTGATATAGTGGTTAATCAACATTGAGCCATGCTTAGCACACTGGGTTTGTGTAAACATAAATGAGGAGGAAAGAAACATGTTATTTATAGATCAACCCTGTCTGGGCCAAAATCAACACAAACGCACCATATTTGATTCTCCTATGTTCTGTCTAGAAACAGTCTCTTGTAATTGGTCCAATGGTCCGCACCACCCTCTGTAACTTTGCATAAATACTGAAGAGCTTCTACTGTTAGTTGCCAGACTGTGTTCATCGACGAGCTTGATGTAATGCTCTGACCCTGTACAGTTTTTCTCAGTTGCTTTGGTGCATTTCTCTGATCAGAATTAAAGTTCTCATAACTGTTAGTTCAACCTCCACAACATTTAGTCATTTGTGCACATCATAGTAGCAGTTTCTCATTCTTTCCAACAAATTGCAAATCCTTTGGACATGCATCAGTTGCTTTCATACAATTCTCTGCTGTTTTTTAACATTATCATTTGCTTATGTCATGTCAGTCAAAATTAACTATACTAATGAATGCTGAATAGGCATTCCCTATAAAACTAATAGTCCTCATCTCATTGCTTGAGTCATTACATACAAAAATGTTGAACTAGTTGTCAAAATCTGTCAAGCAAATTTGACACATTTCTTTATCATTTTATTCCTGAGGCGGGTTTCAATCTGGCAAAAGCTAGAAGGAGTGGAAGGGATTGCATTGGACAGAGAGCAACCACAGATGTCCCAGGCCAACGAGGAGGGAATGTTACACTGTGTGCAGCCATCTCAGAAAATGGCATCCTCACTCATCTCCCCCGTCTTGGTCCATACAACACACAACATCTGCTGACTGTGTTAGACACTCTTTACAGGGACATAATCCCTGAGAATGACAGGGGTCTAACTGGAGACCATCTGAAAAAGTATGTTGTTGTTTGGGGTAATGTGCATTTTCACCACTCAGATCTGGTCAGACAGTGGTTTGCAGCATGTGCTTGAATGATTTGCAGTACTGTGTATGTTGTATGTTCAGTTTCAATATGTACTGCAGTATTGTTTACAGTTGTGCACAGCTCTACCCAAAAGCTGTTTCTCATGTTTGTTCTAAATATGTGTGTATTTTTCTTTTGCACAATGCTTTGAACACATTAGAATTGAAAAGATCATACGCAGTAAAAATGTGAAACATATGTATTCAGTGTGTTGTTCTCAGTGACCTCACTAAATACAGTAATGTGTAACTTCACTGTAGTTTTCAAATGGCTGTACAAACAGTGTATAGAGCTGTCTTGAGCATTTTCAGGTGGTGTCACCAAGATCTGACTTTTTGCATTTGAAAACACTCCCAGAGTAAACTGTCATAATGGAAACATGACTAAGCCATTTGACTGTCTTGTTCATGAACAATGGTGCTGGGACTTTTCATTTTGTTGACACTGACACATTCATTTACATGAATACTTGCTTTTGAGGAATGAACTATCCATTTTGAGCAAGTGAGGCACTTTTGCAGGTTTTCAACTAGGCTTTGCAGTTTGTACTAATTGTTTTGAGAAATGCACTAACTGCTGTGCAAATGTTAATAGCGATGTGAGAAATGCACCAAAGCGACTGAGAAAAACTGTAAGAGTTCTTATAGCCACTGCTCTGACCTGTGTCTGCTAATTACAGTTTTCTCTGTTCCTCGTCCTCTACAATAATGCAGTTATACATACAGTTGTGTGTATTTGCTGAGAAATTAACACACTTTGTTTCCAAATCAATCATAATACTTCAATAAAATTTGGAGTACCTAGCATGTAGTTTCCATTCACCTCTTCATGTTCCTGGGTCCTGTTCTTCATCAGAAGGTAAGAGCTATATAACAAACCATAAAAGGAATTGGACTGGTGAGTGAATGTATGAAAGCAAGTAAAGTTAGGGGTACTAGACGTCCTATTTAGAAAGAAAAGCACCACTTCCTTTAATGTAAAGACACACCATATGGGTTTATAAGTCAGTGTCATACAAAACAACAAACAATAACAAGGCTAAAATGTGTGACTGAGTAATCAAAATTTGAAAAAACAACATAGTGCAGTTAACATTTCTAAATTGTTTTTGTCTTTTTCGTTTTCAGCATCAACTCTTAAATTTAAAAAAAGCAGATGTTCAAACACAAGAGGTCAAGGCAAACAAATTCAGGCACAGAGTAGATGTGAGTATTGACACACAGGCGGGGACAAGGAAAAGTGGGAAGACCCACAAAGGCAGGAACTGAAATGCGGAGAATTTTCAAAATAACACAGGAAATACAAAATGCAAAGACTAGCAGTGTAGGAGCCATGAGTTAATTTATTATAAGGTTAATGGATGTGTTGATTGTTAATGTTTGTTTTGGTTAAAATATTATTTTGTGATCATATTACAGTTTTTTTCTATTGGTTTGGCTCATTTCTTGAAACAGAAATTACATCCTCAAAACTCTAAGATCATTTGGATGATTTCATTGAATGACAAATGTTTCATGTTTGAGATGTTTGAGTCCTTTTCATTGGAGATCTAGAGTGTCCTGTTAGGAGGAGTGGGGTAGGACTCAATAACAACACACTAAAACAGAGAGCATTGGAAGGAATTCTTTGAAAACACAAACTGAAGGAAGGGTATTAACACAGAGGCAGTAATGGCTCACCATGTGGGGTAGTGTCCGGGGAATGCCATAACAGCCACAGATACAGGAAAACAGAAATGGAAACGCAGATACAGAACAGGTACAGAAGGCTTAGGCCAATACAGAGTTCCTCAAGGCAGGAAAATCAAGACGCAAGCAAGGTTGGCAACAGTGAAATAATTCCCAGGGGATAGCTTGAGAGTCAGACATCAAAGATGAGTGGAGCAGTCTGGCAGTGGGTGAATATACTGGGGTGGCTTATATAGAGTCCTGATTGCTGATGGACATAGATGAGTAGACGATGTGGGAGTGTCGGCAGGTGAGGTGAGGCAGAGGCGGGGTCTGTGGGAAAATACTGGGACTGTAGAACTATGGCAGGCTCAGAGTAAAAACAATGACAAGTAAACTATGAAAGGTAATCTATGACAACTATGGCAGACTGAACTAAGACATGACTATAAGTGACAGAATTAAAACATAGACTGAAACAAGACAGAGAGAGCGAGACTAAGGCAGAGTGACTGAGACAAAGAAGGACTGAACACAGGACAGAGATGGACTAACACAGGACAGAACTGAGGCAGGTGTGACAGTGTCCTGTACCAAGATCCAGAGTAGGGTTGAGATTTATCCAAAACATCCCCAGATGGAAATTCCTCCGTAGTGGCATCCAGTCCTATAGGATGTTTGTCAGTCTCTGAGAAGACACCCACAATTGTGTGCACTACATTACGTTTAGAGAATTGAATGGCTTCAAGGTATCCCATCACTAAGTGCTTCCTAGTTTTTGACAGTTAATTTCTGGATTAAAGTAATTTTCAGTCTCAAAAAGCATTCTCTAACCTTGCTTAAAAAGTTAAAATCACAATGACTGAACCACCATTTCCTGTGGGTCTGGAAAGATTAGAAATTCATGGAAACATTATTTTGTCCAAATGTAGAACTGTGCACGCACTGAAAAATAAAGTGATCTATATATGAAGACTGTGAATGAATTCAGATTTCTCTGAGGTGGGGCACCACAGAGCTGTCCTTCATTATTTAGAGTGTGCAGCCTGTGAACACTTGGAAATACAGCAGCAGAGGTTTGATTCAAGTCCCCTCACCCTGTCTTCAATCTTCTCAAGTTATTATTAATTATAAGCACAGACATTTCCTTAGGCATTGCAGGCACAACATGTGTTGTTTCAAACTCAAGTCTGCTCCCATCAATTCCACCCCTAAGTTGGTTTTTGGAGCAGTTATCAAAGATCTTCAGTTTGCTTTGGGTTATTGTGCACTCCCCAACTCTCTTCCTGCCACATTGACAGTCGGTGCAGCTCACCAGCCGTTCCCATCTCACCTTTTCTCCCTTTTACTTGCAACATCTCCTCTCCTCCCCCTCTTTTTTCTCTTCCACTATAGTTATTTTTTTCATTGCCCACAGTAACTGTGCTCTTTGTCTTTGTCTCCTTCAGCCTCTTTTCTTGCTTCCCAGGAGCTGTTAATTCACTCTGGGCACGACTGCCGCTGCTGGTCCTCCTCTGTAGCTCCACTGCGACAAACACCTCACCACCTCCACCACCACCACCAAAACCTTCAACCATCCTTCTTCCTCTCAGCCTTTAGTCATGTGTCCCGACATTCTCTTGCTAATCTAATTGGGCTTGCTTTCTTTTATAACCAGTGTTTAGCCTATTCTGCACTAGTCTCAAGGCATTTTGAATGTTCTTTTCTGAATTGCATCTCTCTATCTGTTACACTGTTTTCAGCCTAAAGGACTTCATTTAATTTCTTTTGCATATCATGCTTGCATCGACATAGAAAATGAGTGTGAATTTGTATGTGCATTTAGAATTGCAGAAAATGCAAGGCTGCTTTTGAATACTTGAAATTGACAAGCAAGGTATTATATTCATCATTTTGGCGCATATTTGGCCCTCTGGTTTGGGATTTCTCCTAGACCAGATGAGGTCTTGCGCTCTGACATGGGATTGATAGTTTGATGAATCCAAACTAACCTCCTCACAAGACACGCTACTCCAGGAGTGTCATAGTTAGGCCAGTTTGGCCGTTGTTTAGTTTCAGTTTTTTGTCCAGATCTAGTTTTTTTTCCTGCCTTCCTGCACATTCTGTCTCAGCTCCAGTCTGTCCTGTCTCAGTCCTCTGTTTTGCCTTGTCTAGTTCATGTCTTGTATTTGTCTTGCTGTATTTTGTCTTAGTTTTAGGTCTTGGTTCTGTGTCTTAGTTCTGTCTTAGTCCTCTGCCTTAGTTTCAGTCTCTGTTATAGTTAGATCTCTTTGGAACTGTTCATGTCCTTATTCTTCCAGTCTTGTCATGTTGTAGTCTTGTTTTGTCATGTTGTAGTCTTGTCATGTTTTAGTTCAGGAACTATTCACCTGCCATAGTGTTTCATTTCTGGTCTCTGTATTTGTCCACTGACCCCTCCTCTGCCTCACCTCTCCTACCAGACCCTCCCATCTCATCTCATCACCTGTGTTCCCAGCTGCTACTCTATCACCCATTAGGACTTTATAAAAGCCAGTTCATTTCAGTTTGCCCTTGCCGGATCGTTGTTTGTTTGTTGGTTCGTTGTACTTGTTCCAGTCTGTCGTCTTTGTGCACCTCGTCATCTTGTCTGTTTTTTGGATTTTGGCTTTTCCTGGACCTGATCCTTGAAGTGAGTTTTTGTTTGTTGAGAATTCTTTTGCCTTCATTAAAGACTTGATTTAACCTTGTCCTGTGACCTTTTTGTGTGTGCATTTGAGTCCATCACCCCAGTCATTATAACAAGGAGTCTATTTGGTAGATAAGCACAGCTCCTTCACTTGCACCAAACCTTGAAACTGGTACTGTTGAAATTAGTGCTCCTGCTTTCCTGACATTTTGTTTTGGACATAGCCTCAAACTGCTAAATACTAGCATGTTCAATGTAATCACATCTCCCAATAATTTAATCCCAATAATTTTTCCCACAAGCAGAGAGAATTTGTTCTGCTTGGAATTTTTTTTTTGTTCCAGCGTACCTCCACCTTCCACTCCTTTCTCCCATCTGCATCCCCTTCTCCTTCACTCTGACCCAAAGTGTAATATTACAGAGACAAGAGGGGCCTGACCTGATTTTCTTTTATTGCATTGTAATACCACCAAGTCCCAGGGAGCACTCCCTTGTGTTACCATGTCATTACTTATTCAGCCTCCAAACACAGTGCCTGCATCCACAGCCATGCCAGCCATGCAATCTGATTCACATTCTTAAGTTCACAGACATACACACACACACACACACACACACACACACACACACAAACATGCATATGCATACTGGTAGCCTGAGGGTTTTGGTTCATTATACAACAGGTGAGTCCTGCTTATTACTATAGAGGCAGTTTTCATGTCAATTAAGAAAAATGACAGTGATGATGATGATGATGATGATGATGATGATGATGATTATAATGACGATGAAGATGGTTATTCAAATAAATAATGATGGCAGTGGTGATGAAAAATGGTGAGAAAGATTAGGATGTGTTGGGAGAGGGAAGGAGGAGAGAGAACACATATAGGACAGTGCAAGTTTGTTCAACAAGTGTATGTTAATAATAAGAGCAGGTGTGGCACAGGAACATAGGGGCAGTAGGTGGCTTGCAATCACAGGTCCAGACTCTGCAGCTCTGGAGGCAGAAGTACCTGCAGAAAATTACAGAAAGAGCGAAGAGAGAGACAAGAAAGTTCAAAATTACTGGAGAGAGAGGATGTTGAGTTTATAATATGTATTGATGGGATTACTATGTATAAAGATTTGGAGGGACAAGAGGAAAGTGTAGCTCAGGGCATCATGGGAAATTTCAGTGCAGCCTATAGGAGCAAAAATAAGGCATGGTTCAGGGCTCACCTGGGCCAGATCTAACTACAAGTCTTGTCAATTAGGACAGTTTTAACCCATAAGTGCACAGACCCATTTCATAACTTTCTGGAAAATTACAGTGGATATACCACAGACCAAGTGGAACACATACAACACATTTCTGATGTTTGTTTTTTTATATGTTTAAATTATAATTTATAATCTTGTGTACACACATCATGTATATATTTTATATATTAATTTTGTTAATTAAATTTTAATTATTTTTATATTATATTTATATTAATTTTATATTAATTTGTTCAAGAAATATGGTCAGAACAGGTTAAATGTAATATAGAACATGATATGGAAGCACTGGAACTGTTAAATGGGTTTTAAAGTACCTTGAGTACCTTCATTTTCTGTGCCACATATGACGTCCTGCCTTCCCGCTCTAACCTCAACCAATGGAACAGAGAAGACTCTACGTGCCCCCTCTGTCCATCTCCTGCAAACCTCAAGCACATCCTGGTTGGCTGCAAGACAAGCCTGTCACAAGGCCATTACACCTGGCAGCACAAGATCAAACAAGAGAAGGATGAAGACGAGTCCTTTAAAAGTCATTTGAAACTTTTACTGGTGTTGCTATGTGTGATGCTTCTAAATCTTCAGTGAAAATCCTCAAATAAACTATTGGTATGTAGAGAGTCGCAAAACTGATTGGTGACTACTTGTTAGATAAAGGCTAATAGTTGGCCAAAACCTCTGGATCAACATCTGGACGTAGAAGTGCTAACTAAGGGTAAAACTTCCTTAAGAAGCCTGGTAGGGATGAGGTCTAAGAGACATGTCGATGGCTGAGATAAAGATAAAGAAATCTTGAAGTTAGTTGATGAATGGGAGAAAATGAGTCTAAATAGTTTTACAACTGTTTCTGAGATGGAGGTGATGATTTGTCTCTAATATTCAGAATTATATCATTAAAGAAGTTCATGAAATCATTACTACTGAGGCCATTAGGAATACATGATGCAATAGACTTAAGGCTCCCTGTCAGCCTGGCTACAGAGCTGAAAAGAAACCTGGAGTTGTTCTTATTTCACTCTTATTTTTATGTTGTTGTTTTTTTTGTTTTAATTTTTTTAACAATGAGTAACACGCTGTTCTGGCATTGCAGAGGGCCTTCAACCATGTTTTAAGACTATCTTTCCAGACCAGACTTTCAAGTTTTAAGCTTTAATTTGCAGCTTTGCTGATCATACCATGAAGCTAACCTCCTTTGTTTTATTAACTTCTTTTTTAGAGTCGCAGTAGAGTACAGTGTCATTCACAGTGAGCCTGCACAACTATCAACAAGATGATCAGTCTGGAAGGGACTAAAATTACCACGAGTCCTCAATGACAATCACGAAAAAGTCAGGACATTGTGTAAAGTGGATAAAAAAAATATATAATATAATACATGTATTTAATATTTATTCTCATCACCTTTATTAATATTTGTAAATATCTGCTTATTCTGAATGTGATGTCAGCGACACATTTCAACCAAATTGGGACAGGAGCAACAAAAGACTGGGAAAGTTGTGGACTGCCACAGGTAAACAGGTTCATTAGTAACAGGTGATAGGATCATGGTTGCGTATGAATGGTTCATCCTGGAAAGACTCAGTTCTTCACAAGCGAGGATGGAGAGAGGTTCAACACTTTGTCAAACACATGACTGTTTGGATATATATGGATTCAGGAACACTGCACTTGCAAATTATTACATTTTGTTTTTAATTGCAATTTACTCATCGTCCCAACTTTTTTAGAATTGGGTTGTACATATCATGTTCTGTTGTTTTTTAGAATGTATTTACAGCTTTCCTGTCATATCGTGTAACACAGTTGACTGTGGTTGACTGCTAATTTCAGCTGTGGTCTAACAGTAACTAATGGCTTATAAAATATATTGTGTTACCTTGTCCTGATGTCTGTCCAGATTTCCACTATTCATTGTCGTTTCAGCCACTGATCAGGAAGTGGTGAAATGATAACGATTTGTCAGATTCTATATGTTTATATGACTTACAACCTGGAACACAGCACTACTACATTATAGCTTCCCACCATGAATGTGACATTAAAAGAAAATGGGTGTCATGTCAATATGATAAATGAAGATAATGATGGTGATGATGACGATACCCTGTGTGGTGATTTAGTGGTTTGGATTCAGTGCTCTCACCGCCGAGACCAGGGTTCGATTCCTGGCCAGGGTATACTCATGCACCAGTGTGAGCGTATTAGCGTCAGCCTGAATGGAAATTTCACCACTGTGGGACTAGTAAAGGGATTAAAAATGATAATATATGATATATGATACAGTGTTCACAATAATAGTGATCATGCTGGAAACTATCTTGATAATGAATGAGATAATGGCAAATGAAGATGATGATCATGGTGATCAAGACAAATGAAGAAGATGATTATTATTATTATGGCAATGATGATGACTGGATGATGATAAAAAATTGGAAAATTAGGAATACATACAGTCACTGTAAAGTCTGTAATTCACTTTTCAATTCAGATAACTTAATGAGTTAAAGAGGAATCCAAATGTGCTGTAATAAAAACAGCTAAATAACCCTGTAGTAGAGCCAGTTTAAAAAGACTCCCTGTTATATTTTCAGTCATAAACTGTACATATGCTCCTTGTTTTGTTGTGTGCTTTCCCCAGGGAGCTCACAGTAATCAAACATTTTCTCACTGATAATGCTAATAATAGTTTTACTTCTCTTCCCCCTCCTAAACAATTCATGACCAGTATTATTATTTCACGACAGTGTTGCTTGAAAGCCAGTCAGCAACAAACAGGGATTGTTGTGAAATCTATTTACAGAAGTGTCAGTGTGCATTAGTCCTGTAATTTTAGAGCGGGTATTGGAGCGGCAATCATTTCAGAGTATCAATTCTGGCTCTCACAGCAAACTTGTAGAGAGATGAAGATGAATTTTCTCATCAGGGATTATTCGGCTTTCAGATTGTTGAGGTGTCTTTCAGTGTAAATGAGAGGCACTGTAATGTGGAGCAGTTGTTCTAAGGTTGTAGGTGCTGTAAAATCATGAAGGCTGGGATCATTACTGTGTAACCTGGCTTTGGACTCCACTGAGGTGGTGTAGTGGCTGTGACCAGGAGAGTAAAAAAGACAAAATGTGTACAGGAAAAAGCTGGAACAAGCTGACCTTTAATAACAGTTGGAGACAAAATTCTGACAACAGACTGAAAAGATACGAGATATGATGGAGATATGATCGTAAGAACTTACCATCCACTCTATCTGGACCTTCTCTCTTGTGTCTGTCTTCTCTATTTTTATATTTAAGATGGGTGTGGAGTCATTAATATGGCTCCTCTGTTTTGGTTTGTGACTCCAGAATATGAATGAGTTCGTACCAGAGGGTCGGAGAGGGAAGATGTTACAGAACCCTACAGCATTTTTATCTTCTGACAGAAAATTTCAAACAGGCATCAAAAGGACTTCAACAGTATGTCTTAAATCTATTCTAATGAGGGACTGAAATATACAGTATTTCAACAAATCCATTTTTTTATTTAAAGATCCAAACAACAATTCATGGTTTCACAAAAATGCAATGTTCAAAGTGACAATCAAAGAATCAATAAACATCCAGATATTAACTGGTCATCCAGAATTCACAGCACCAGAGTTACATTCCTAATTAACTTTAGTTTTTAATACTGTCTTAGGTTTTACAGTATTTTGGCGCCATACCAGTGCTATTCTACTGTGCTATATTTTGAGTTAAAAAAAACAGAGCTCAGAGTACATTTACATTCAGTAAGCAGTTCTGCATGTGCTGATTTATGTCTTCCAGTGAAAGATAGAAAAACCTACTGCACATTAAATTATTGATTGTCTAGAAATGTCACATCACATTACCCTGTGTGTACTCATCTCATGGAAGACGGGGCCTGACATGAAAACGAAGGCTGAACTGCCGAGATGCATTAACATGGAAAGAAAATGCTGTAAATCAGTTTAAAAGACAGACAGTGTATTTTGATTCGACCTTCCTCGTCTCTGCATCACAAAAAACATCTCAAAGCACACCTGAGCTCATTCAAGGGCAGACAAAATTCTGGTTTAAAAAAAAAACACTCTAAATCTTCTCTCCCACCATTTCCTTTAAGCCTGAGACTTTGACAACAAGACAACACTCCTTAAAAAAGAGCAGGTAAACATCGTTCTTGGCTTTGCATCAGTTGCCTCTCACTGTATAAGGCTACATGTCTCACTGTTAGCTGCCTCTCTCATTTTTCTAAGCGTAAAGAGACTCCAATTAATGAGCTAAAGGACTACTAAACAGAGTGTGTTGGATGAGAATGCACTAGATCGATCCTTTCCTTCTTCTGCTCTGTATATACAGTATATACTTCACCTCTAACTATACACCAGCCCTGATTGTTGCAATTCCAAAAAGGCCAAACTAAATCCCTTTGGACATTCAGACAGGACATGATTGATCAAATCAAACCTTCTGTCATCCTTAATCACATGTTTATTCCTCAGATTGTCTTCAGCCATCACATATCCAGTATATCTATGCCTACTGTGCATCAAGGATCACTATCCAGACCAACACTGCCACCTGTTGTTCAACTTATGCTAATACCCAGACTAAGGATTGGCATGTGTTTAAATGTAAATAATACACTGTAATACCTTTAGTCACACAGTGATGGATGGCCGTGTTGCACATTTTATAATGACAATCTTATCCCTCATAAATCCACTGATTAACATTTTGATCAGGGATAATCTTTATCTGGGTGTCACCATGAAAGGCACAGCTCGGGAAGTCAACAGAATCTCAATGGGCAGGAGCCACATGGGAGTTTTGGAGTCTGCATGTGTGCAAGTCAGTGGGGGGTCAGTCCAAGCGCTCTACTGGTCCATTTGCACATTCTGCAGCTGCATGCAAATATCACACAATCAGAGTATGTACATGAATAAAAGAGCAGCCTGACAGGAAATTAGCAAGGGATGGGGACCCACTCAAGCTTCTGCATAATATATTCATCTCAGGCAACTTCACACCTCTTCTTTCTTTTAGCACCTCTCAGCTTTAAGTATATGTGTGCATACTGTATACCTACTGCTGTGTCGACTGAAGCCCGTCCAGGTCAACCAAACACACGCTTGTTGAGGAATATTAGAGAGCAGGCAGCTAGGGAAATAGAAAACAGTCATAAAAAAAAGAAAAGAGGGAAGAGGAGGAGAGAGAGTATGAAAGAGAGGGAGAGCGAATAGCAGCAGAGGCAGAGTTAGTCGAGCTCCCCAGGAATTATTGAAGAGCGTCTGTCGGTTTACGAATGCATTCTAAATAATGGATGAGATCCTCCAATGAGATAAAACCAAAATTCCATGCCGTTACAAGGACATAGACTGCCGTGAATACTAACGACTCCTATGCGCTTTCATTTCGTTTACTGTGTGATCATACGGGGCCCTCCTCGCCATGCAAGTGTCAGGCACTCATAGAGTTGTGTATCATCACCTGCCTGGAATAAGGGATCTCCTGCACTCTAATGAGCTGGCTGCCGCTCCCAGTGCCACATAATAAGAAGGTGCTTTCATTCTTCATACTTCTCTATTCTCAAATGCCCCATGCTGTTTTCATATTCTCTACTTGATAACCCACCTCCTGTTTACTTATTTATACTGCAAGTATAAGGAATACACAGTGATCTGCCGGCACAAGAGATTCTCTCCGGTGTTGTCATTGTTCTGGCCTGCTGGAAACTTGTCAAATCACCAGATTTGGTTAGTTGGGGTCTAAACAAATTTGAATTATATTGCCTGTAATGACTACATCTTCTATAACTAACAATTTGTTCATATGTCAGTTAGGTATACATAAGATAAAGCCAATTAGGAGCATCACTCTAGACTTGCCATACAGGTTCATTTTGAGACTGTCGATTATGTAAAGCTTCTCTCTCTACCATGTGATGATGGCAGAAAAGATGCAATTATGAGCTTCACTGGGAATCCCACTCAAAAGAGACATATGAGCCGCACTTAAGTGCTGTTAAAGCATCCATTCATTCAATCCGCATCGACTCAGGCCTCCAGTCAGCTGACTCTGTCCTCAGAAGCTGTCACAATCTGCCTCTCTATCCCTCACATTCACAACACATTCATTGCCATTCTCATCCTGTAAGCCCCGGATCCAAACCCATCCCAGTCACCTGGCTTTCCCTGCCCACCTGCTCACCTGTTTCCACTCACTCTCATAAGCTTTTGTATTCAGGTTTCTGTTATCTGGACTTGTCTGTCAGACTGCTCATCTGTGTACCTGCCTTCCTTTGCATCTGATTTTTTTTTTTTTTGGTATGAGCTGCACCAACTCTGCCGCTATCACCTGCATTTGGGTCTTAGTCCAGTTGTCCTGCTCACACCAGTCGTGACGTAAACAGCTGTCTGATTGATTAAAAGCATACATACAAACAGAAACAACAAAATATATAAGCAGTTGATTAAACATCAATGGTAAGTTTATTTCATGGTCAAGTGTTTTGGAGGGTTAGGGTTATGGCATAAAAAATGGGAGAAAGAGAGAGAAAAGAAAGATACATCAAGGGATATTATTAAGCAGCTGACCAAATATTACAAAAAGAAATTTAAAAAAAGATTAACCTCACGCAAGTTTGGGCCTTTTCTACTTACTACTTCTACTACATTTGCCATTGCATGAAAAAAGCGTAACAGGAGAGTCTTTCCTGCACCCATTCTATTTTGAAATGTTTGTTTTTGTGGCTGACATAAAAACTCGTTTCACATAGTTATGTGATCAGGAGGAGCCTGATGCACAGAGGGGATAGCTTTAATGCATAGGATGTATGATGAGAAAGAGGCCGCCAGACTGAGGCCGCTGGCAGGACACGTGTTCCAGTAACAAACACTGTATGGATCGTTTGTTGATAATCACTGATCTTACACCTAATCCACACACACTAATTATGCATAGTCGTTCAATAGAATACAATATGAACCCCACAAGCCCATGAAGCCCATGAGCCATGACACAGTATTGACAGAAGATAAAGTCAGACCCGAGGCAGAGTTGCACAAACACGTTTAAAATTACGGATGACAAGATTTTAATTTGATTTTATGCATTTGTTAAATAATTCATTGCATGTTATTTATCAGGTTTTCAAGACTCAACTTTGAAATTTTGTTGCTTCTGGGAGTGCTCAAGGAGCTTCTCAGTAATTCAAACACTGAACTCAACAAGAAGAAATCAGCATTGCTTATATTTAGGCAGTATATAATTAATTACTAATTAGTATAATTAAACTTTTTGAATCTGTCTATAATGAAACCAACAAGCCTGACACTGAAGCCTTGACCAATCTTTACAGACACTATTAGTAAGTTCACAGCATATAAAGGTGGGGAGATTTCTGAAATTTAAGCCGCTGCTGTAGAGATTAGGCTTCACTGAGCCTGCAGGACTAAAAAATTAATTTGGAGCATAAAAAAACACAGGGGTCCTTGTGTGATGCCACTGGTTGATCCATGATTAAGTAACAAAAGTGTCACAACTCCAGCCAATACAACATTCATTCTGCTCAATATTCTATTCTCTCTACCAAACAAACACTCATGTCATTCCCATTTCCCTTAATCAGCCCAGTAGTATATACAGTAAGTCTGTTCATCTCCACCAATACTCTGCCAGATTGTCCAGTTTACATTCACCCCAAGCGGCAACCTCCGGTGGTGAAAAATGAAGCCAACACAGAAGTACCAAAAAAAGTACCTGCAGTTCCATGAATGAACACTGGGGGGAGTCTCTAAAAGGGAGTCCATAACATTTGACCCCCATGTTAAAATGTCCAACTTTAGCAGAAGAAAACATGTTTACAGCCTGGTACAAAAATGGTTTTGGTCTCTTGAGCTGATTTTCCCTTTCATGACAACTGTAAATTATGTCTTTTGCATAATTTTTCATGCAAATACCAGATAAGTAACACAGTGTGCATGTGGTTAATTGTACTAACAGACTGTCCTAAAATTTGGCGCTCCAGTTTTTTTAATTTACTAGTAAACAGCCAGCCAATAAATTTGCATTGGGCTAAAGGCCTTGGTCCCTCGGTCACCGTCTAGAGGAGACGGTGAAGGTTGATTGAAGCTGCCAATGCTAACAGGAGCATCTGGTAGCTTCAGTTATCAAACCTGCTGAAGTCAAAACATAACAACAAGTTTTATAATTTATGGTGTTAATAATTTTGAATAAAAGACGTCTGTGTGAGGTTGGAAAATAAAAACGCTCCACGTTTGTTAACTAATTAAATAACTAATTAATTAACTCACTGTATGCAAATAGTTTTTGTAACTTCAAAATATTATTGTCTTAATTCTGAATGTTTCCAGAAATAAAGTTAGCCCAGATGTTGTTATTGGTTATGCTGGAGTTAGTTATTGAAGCTAAACATTAACATAAAATTTGATGGTCTGCAAACTCAAATTTTATTTATATTAATATTATTGTTAAAGTAACATTTATTTCACTCCAGAAGCCGACTGATTGTGATCGGCTGGAGGCTGAAATGTTGACATATAACCCTACGCTGGCATAGTTGGAGGATGTGCAAAGAAAGTGGTGCCACCAGGTTAACCGGCTAGCACGGAGAGCATGTTTCATGAAACAGGCTTCATTCAGCTCCACCCTTGCTCCACCTCTTAATTAGGCTACATCACCACTTCCAAGATGGTGGCGTTCTACAATGGGCTTCAAAATCGCTCTTCAGAAATCTAAGGGTGACGTCATCGAGGCTACATCCATGTTTTATACAGTCTATAAACCACCCTAGCTTTCCAGCCTTTGTTGATCCTCCCTGCTTGAACCCCTGCCTGTTTCCTGGTTTGGTGATTCTTTGATGAGAAGACAAACCTAACCCTGTATGGTTAAGTTTGTCTTCTCTGACTGATCTCCTGGCTCCTGGCTCATGCTTAGCATTCGATTAAATTCAGTGAATGCAATTCTGTTTTGCAGCCGACTATCAAGTGTTTTGGAGGTCAGAGCTTCCTATCAAGACCACTGACTGGAAACTAATTCTCAAGCTGTGAGAAATACTGCATGTGCAACCTCACAAATGCATATATGCTGTAAAATTCACAGGTATTTGCACTTGATACTACTAGTGATGAGTGAGGATGTGAACACCAGTGGTCATCATTAGACAAACAGCCACTAATTGAACACCTTCTTTGTGTATCCTGCTTACATTATAAGCATGACTACACCCATTATATGAACAGGAGTTGACATTATAACTGTGGACTTTAGCCTTAAAGCATGGATGACTTCCTCACACAGTAAAAGATGAATGTGTATTGAGCTTCTCTGGTTTATCCTCCACTACATCTTTCTTTACTGGACAGTGTGTTGACAGCACAGCATCACTCAACCTATCATCCTGCTGTATAGGAGCATCACAGCCAATAACAGCAGTGTCACTGCTACTGCTGCACGACCCCAACCACCATAATCACTTTTACCACACACACACATACATGCGTGCGCACACACACACACAAACACACAATGCGTCAAGGTCATGCAGCTCCCTCTACAATGTGATTTCAAACAGTGTTTTATTCTAAATCTACTCTCAGTTCTTTCTCTGCATCCATGGTGAAAACAAATTCAGCAGGAGGGCATTGTAGGAATTAGGTGAGGTGAAACTGTATCACCAGTATTATGCAAATGGCGTCTGGGGATCAGCAACAATGCCAAGACAACACTGATTGACAAGCCAGTGCATTATAGGCCTGCGAAAGCTGCAATACCATGGTTGAACAAGCAGATCAGATATTTGCTCAAGTCAATTTTTGACAATTTTGAGCCACTGATTGACTTCAACATTATCACCAAAGACAGGCAGAAAGAAAAAAAAAAACACATTTCTGAAGTGAGTGGGAAGAAAATGAAACTCTATGCTAACTAATGATAAAAGAAGTACTGCAAGTTTATGTCTACATTTAAGTAAGGCATCGTCCCATAAAGGTGATGTTTGGTGGATGTTTGCATCTGACTGTCTTAAATGAAGCAGTTATGTGAGCCTTCTTTTAGGTAAACTATTAGAAAGTCAAATGATTTGTTGCTGAAAATCATAGAGGTATAAAAGCTGTCATAAAATTTTATAATATCCATAGAAACTTACTGTGCTACATAAACACCATCAATACGTGTAGGAACACTGTGGGAATTCAAGAAGTGAGCCAAACTCAATACAATATTATACAACAAAACAAAAAGATACTACAGCAATAAAGTTTTTTCCAACTGCTAACATACTAAAATGATATGTTAACTTTTTTTTTTTAAGTCAAGAATGAATATTAAAAAATGCTGATTAATGGTGTAATGTAACAAACCAATGAATTGAAAGATGATATAATGGTGTCGAATGTCTTGTACTATGAAGTGTTTACTGTTGTTCGCTATGTACACGCCTGTAGATTGTATTGCTGCTTGTCATACCCCCTCTCTGTCCCTCTCTCTCTCTCTGTCCCTCTCTCTCTGTCTCTCTCTCTCTCTGTGTCCCTCTCTCTCTCTCTGTCTCTGTCTCAACCCAACCAGTCGTGGCAGATGGCTGCCCATCACTGAGCCTGGTTCTGTCCAAGGTTTCTGCCTGTTAAAAGGAAGTTTTTCCTCGCCACTGTCGCATCATATGCTTGCTCATGATGGGAACTGTTGGGTCTCTATATGTATATATATGTCGGGTCTCTTGTCCTGCTCTGTATGTAAAGTGCCTTGAGATAACTATTATTGTGATTTGGCGCTATACAAATAAAATTGAATTGAATTGAATTTAGGGGTTGGATCAATAAGTGTGGAAAGAAGAGGTTTATAACCTGTTGCACAGACGGTTTTGCTTCAGTGCTCTTCAGATGTGACCTGCTTGCATTTTTGAACAGCGCTCCTTTATGCCGGCATAAAGTCTTGCTTCAGACTTCTGTCTCCTCTGGATTTATTTTTTTCCATCTCCCAAGTGGATTTATGGACTAATATTAACAAGATATGGATAAGAAACACTACACCTCATCTATAAAGATGAATTCATGTGGGATTGTATGAGCATCCATTTCCAGTACTCCCTAAAAACAAACAAAGATCTGTCAATATGGTGTTATCCAGTAGACTGGGAAACAATGTTGAGTGTAGTGTACTGCAGTCAATATTGTACTTACATCCACATATGCTTGTCTGAGCTCTTTCTTTGAGAGTTTCTCTCAAAAGGCACCTTATAAAGTTGTTTCATTCTGACTTGGTTTCGCTTGAGAATGCGAGCCAATGTGGACGGACTGACTTGTTGAATGTTGTTGAATATGTTGTTGTCTTTGATGATGTGGCTTTGAATTTCTTGTAATCTGATTTCATTATTTTCCAAAACCAAGTTTACAATGGAAGCTTCCTGTACCCCAGTGAACATTGGGCCCCTTCCACCACCATGGTTGCATCTCTCAGTCCTTTAGAAGTAAACAGGTGTCACCCAACTGATACACTATGACACAATTTTGGCTACATTCCTGTACTCCCGTCTAAATGTCCAGATGACAGAGACGACAGTAAAATGGCTCAAGTTGGGCTGCACTCTCTGTCCAGCCTCTCGCATTGTCAGCCCATGGTTGATGACATGATCAACTAAGGTTGCTCTGATTTCATTTGAAAGTTCTTGTCTTTTTTGAACATGAACTCCTCTACCTGCTCTGCCCCGACCTCTCACTCTTCCTCCCCCTCTCATTCTCCCCCTCCCTCTTCCTCTTGCTCTCTCTGCAACGTCCTCCATTGTTCTTGTAAAAACAGCTGCTCACCTGTGGTCTTCTTATAGAGCTTACTTCCTGACTGAAGTGGTAACAATTATCCATTGAGGTGTTTGGCCAGGTGGCACATGTGTTGGCCAATTAGCTCATATAGTGTCATTTTGAATGGCAGTGTTTTGAAATGGTAAACATGTGCCTTTATGTCAGATTGTTGTGTCTTATGCAGAGAACCGTGTTCAGTACATTTTAAAAAGTGACATTTTGAATTGCAAAATGTGTGTAAAGCAGAAAATGTGTTTAGAGTTTTGGAGACTTAAGAGGTTTTGCTCTCTGTGTGTCAGTTTAAATAATTGTGCTAAGAATGTCATTTTACTGTGTTAGCAGCTGGAAAAACTGTAATATTATGGTGATATTGTATGAGGAGCTGGTCCCTGACTTGGGTCCTCTTTAATGGATATGTGGGACAGTCATTTCCATATTTAGCCTTGAAGTTAAACAAAATATTTAGGTTGTAAAACTCATGTTGTAAAATGGCTTGCACCAGCTACACATTGAGTCAGCTGCACTGCACAAGCTTTTGGGTTTTGTTTGAATTTGATGGAAGGAGAACTAGCAGGAAAGCCTGAACACATACCCGTCTCAAGGAAGATGCAAATCTTTCCCATAAAGCACCCTGGGAAGCCAAGAATTACATTTCACATTGTTCCTGCACTTTGTAAACCTTGTATCAACCACATTTGGATTTGTTCACAAAATTATGTAATCACTTTGCAATATAAAAAATATATATAAAACCCTTTCAAACCTTCTTGCAAAGTGTCAGCTGAGAGTAATATCTCAAAATTGAATCAGTATCTTAGTCCATATGCTGTGATGGAGGGTTTGGGTCATTTTACTGCTTGCCTTCTTTGGCTATCTTCTTTTCAGCCTGGTGACAGTGTGCAGAGGGTGACCGGCATTGTCCAGGATGACGAGCAGATTGTTAACAATCCTCTTCTCTGCCACTGTTGCCAGAGGGTCCAGCTTCATCCCGACCACTGAACTGGCCCGCCTGATCAGCTTCTCCAGCCTGGAGAGGTCTGATTTTGTTGTGCTCCCTCCCCAGCACACCACAGCGTAAGAAAGAACGCTGGCCACCACAGACTGGTAAAACATCCACAGGAGCTTCCTGCAGATGTTAAAAGGGTGTATGTGTGACCAGAGCCGTATCAAGGCTCACTTAAACCATCTAAAAGGCCACAGATCTCAAAATGATACAGTGAACGGTCAAAAAATGGTCAGAGACAAAGGGCTTCCCTCAAATCACAGATTTTATTACAGTGTGCAGCACAATTAATAAACCAAACTTTAATTTAGCTAAAACCAAATTCAACACAAGCAGGAGCACTACAGGACGGCTGGGTGTAGGTCAAAGTTGAATAGAGAGTACTCACTGCGCTCTGTGCCCAACACACACATAGCAAATTAACCAACCTATAAGGGAAAAATTTAAAGTGTGAAGGACGTGCAAAATTATCACTACATGCACACACATGTAAGGGGAGTGTGAAGCTGAGGTGAGGAACTCTGAACACCAATCCCTCCATCGTCCGGGCAGCTTTGAGATCACCAGTCCTGCAGCACTCATGCCCAAAGGAACAGACAGACAAATATCATGTTAAAAACACACGAGGCTGCTACAAGAATCACTAAAAAATCTTGATGGAAGCAAACAATCAAAACAAATTAAACAAAACAAATGCAAACAAAACAACAGTGGCAGTCTGTCTATAACAAAAGAAAAGAAAGTTAAATATGTGATAAGCCTGCCAAACAAACATAATATGTGTGAACACAGAATATTGAACATGTCACCTCTGACACCAACACTACATAAAACGTGGCCTGTGGACACAGGGGGAGTAACTGGTGAACAGGACCTAGAATGTGACAGAGGGTAAGCAACACACAAAACATTAATTGATCAAATCCACTATCATATACATAAAATCCTTACCACAATACGTGTGGCTATCTGTCACCTGCAGACCAGGTAGAATAGCAGCAGCATAGAGGGGGAGAACACCTTGCCTGTCAGCTTATATCTACTCTTGCTTAATCAGTGGGAGGAGCTGCCTGCTGTAAACCCTATGGTGACCCAGAAGGGACATTTACCACCGGTCACATATGTTTCTACCTAGTTGTTTTATATGAAGATAATCAGGTGCCATGGGATGCAGAGTTCAATAAGACTATTCACTCAGCTGTTGGTGATTTCATGCCCAAGTTTGTTGTATCAGTCATTACCTGTGGCTACAGCTCAGAGCATGAAAGCTCTCACTACCTACCACCTCCCCATCAGGCCTGGTGCAGACAGATATCTCTCTTACTGCTCTGCTTCGGTCTATCATTTTCTGACTGTCATACCTGCTCTCTCACAACCCTAATACAATCTCTCATATGTGCCGATGTTTCTGCAACCTGGGTTGTCTCAGTCAGATGCTCTATTCTGACAGCACATTGTGAGATATATCAGAGGCAAAAATCTCTCCAAATCATTGATATTTGTCAAAGAAGGGGGCCGGTTGTAATGTTGCTATCTATCCAGGCTGGAAGTAGAGAGGCTGACAGGTTGAGATAAAGCCGGTGAGACAAGGAGAAGACTTGTAGAGTACATAGAGAAAGAGAGAAGAAACATGAGGTCTGACTCAGGCGGAGAGGCAGTTCAGAAAAGCCTCTCTACAGTGTGGTGACAGTAAAACAGAGTCACGGTGAGAAAAGTCTCACCAAGTACCCACAGCTCATTGGCAGCTCGTCACAGTGGGAAATGTTCCTGAAAAGAAAGAGCAATCAAACTATGACTTTTTTTGTTTTGAGAGAATGTGTATAGGGCAGAAGAGGAATTTAATTCTTTAGTAGCTATACAGCCATGCATTTTGTACTAGTTTTATATCTTTTGTATTTATGAAGCTCTAGCGAAAGTTCAGCCAGGAAGACATCTATGCTTCTAACCCACAATCTATTTCTCATCTTCCTACTGCGCATGCTCATGCTCATTTCCCACTGCAAGTGTTCAGGGCGGTCACTAGCAATCAGCTGACTCTCCAGCTGTTCTCTCCCATCCAATAGCACGGTGTCACTCCCTCATTGCTAACCAATCATTCTTGTGCTCTCCTTTTAAATTACGTTTGCTCTCTGCCCTAGCACTTGCTCGCCGATGATCCGCGCACCCCTCCACCTCACCATCACCACCTTGCCTTGGAAGTATTGTCATCCTCTCCACCCTCTCCCATGGAATCAGATCCCGGTCTGGGTTCAGGAGGCAGTCACCCTTTCCACATCTAAGAGTCTGTGCATCACTGGAGCTGCAGAGTCCGGACCCCTGTTTGCAGGCCTCCGTCTGCACACGTCTTCGTTCAATTTCGTTATCACTATCGTCATTTATGGATTGTAGTATTGCATGTCCTCCCTTCCCCCCGTCTGTCTCTCTGTCTCTCTTCAGCCCAACCAGTCGCGGCAGATGACTGTCCATCACTGAGCCTGGTTCTGTCCGAGGTTTCTGCCTATTAAAAGGAAGTTTTTCCTCGCCACCGTCGCCAAGTGCTTGCTCGTGATGAGAACTGTTATGTCTCTATCAGTCTTTTTTTAAGAGTATAGTCTAGACCTGCTCTGTTTGTAAAGTGCTTGTGATGACTTTCATTGTGATTTGACACTATTTCAAATAAGATCCGGCTTCTCAGCCTCCATTTGCCACCGCCACCACCAGTGCAGGACTCTGGGGGGGTTCTCTTGCACTGGCTCAGATTGTATTTCTTCAATCATGTCGTCTACCCCCACAGTCCAAAACGGCAAAGACTCTCTGTCAAGTTGCTTATCAATGTTTATGTCATAATAAATTATCTTTTCTCTCAAACTCGTCTCTCCTGGTTGAAATGTTTTTATATTCATATACTTTATGCTTTTATCTGCTTGTATGCTTGTGCTGCTGCAACACCTGAATTTCCCTTACGGGGGATCAAAAAGAGATAAGATAAGATAAACCTTTATTTGTCCCTCAGTGCAGAAAATTGCGATAAAGAATTATCTTATATTATCTTTGGGGGTGGCTATATTTCAGGAGGTAGAGTGGTTGACCAGCAATCAATTCAAGTCAATTCAGTTCAATGGTTGGCCTCTGCAGTCCATGTGTCGAAGTGTCCTTGGGTAAGATACGGAACCCCAAATTGTCCCTGATGGTTGTTCCATCAGCATGTAAATGTACGTCATTTTGGATAAGCGTCTGCTAAATGGAATTCTAGAATCTTATCTTAAAGCACTTTATAACAAGCAAAGCTCCCTCATTCAGATGGGCTGCCGTCAATGTTTTATTATATATTTTAACGTTAAGTAGTATGATGTAGCTGGTCTGGAGACATTTTTATTATTTTATATATTGTATGTATTAGTTACATTCAACCACTGCATTCAAAAACATGGCAAAGAGGGCAATTAGAGAAAGTTATAATATCTTATTTTAGGATGAATAAATCATATTTTTCTTTGAGATAAAATCTTAGTAGTTTTAAGAACCTTTAGTTTGAATGTCTGGACTTTAATTACTTATATCAAATGTCATGACAGCGTTGAAGTTGAAGTTTTTAACCTTGTTAACATGTCCATGGGATGTTTTTTATGTACTACATGTTGTGGTCTGGCTTTCTGTGTTTCTGGTTTCCATGCTGTTTTGCTTTTTTCTTTCACTGCATGACAGGAGGTGTGGCCGGTTTCCTTTCCCCTCCCTGAGACCTGGCAGATGAGACACACCTGTTCGCAATCTCCACAATCAACCCTCCCATATAAGTCTGGTCCGGACTTCACTCCAGCGCCAGATTATTCCGTCACATCTGGTATTCTCTAGTTCCCTGTGTTAACTACAGCGATCGCTAGCTCATGCTATTCTTTGAAAGATGTTTTTGCCATGTGCTTTTTCTCCAGATCCAGTCTCCCGTTGAGCATGCCTCACTGCCAGCCGTCCTCCTGTGTCTCCTTGTCTTCGATTCCCCAATCTCCAGCCACATCCACTTCCTCCACCACCAGCCAGCCCGCCGCCTGTCATCATCTCCTGAGCTTTTCCTTCAGTGTTTTTTGTTAAATTAAAGGCTTTTCCAAGACCGCTATTCTGTCTCCGTCTCTGCCTCAGTTGGTCCAGGCCATAATTTTTTTTCATAACTTTTTCAAAACTACAAGACATATAGGAGTGAAATAAGCTGTCAGCACCATGGCTGAGCAATTCCACTTTAGACCTGTAGTGCTAAAAACTTTCCAATTTGATACTGCCTACTCTACCCAATAGGCCTAATCTTGCCCTCATTTTGTTTGGAATTGGTTTCCAGTTTGAACATGTATAACTGAATTACTCAAATATTACCACTTGCCATTGTGTGGCGTACAATAGCTAGCAAAACAGAAAACAGCAGAGGTTTGTGTTTTTGACGAGCAGGGTCGTAGGTGAGTTGTTGAGTTGCAGGTGAGCTGTGGAGAAGTGGGTGGAGATAGAGGTGAGGTTTGCATATTCATAGATCCACACATACTGAAGATAGGCAAAAGTGTAGATTTGAACCATTTTTCGGGAAATTCTAAATGTAGAATTTTGTTGAACAGATATTGGTTTTATGGGTTTAATCAATGCCAGTAGAGGAACTGTAAGTAGTTTAAGGTACACTGTTTTGTCGCAGACAATTTTTATGATCGTTTTATGCTAGCTACAAATTTTGTCAAGTTCTTTCAGGATATCTCATTGGCCAAGAAGTAAAAATGAAATACCAACAGAGAGGCAATTACATTTTCTCATTTGCAACCCTGTGGTTAGGTTTAGGGAACTGAAACCACTTGGTTAAGATTACAGAAAGGTCAAAAGAAAAAGTTGGCTGTTAGCAGGAATGCTACTGGCAGGATGCAGGCACTTTATTATATTCAGGGCTGTAACAGGCTGCCCGTCAGGAAGAAAGGTTGTTTTACCTGATTTGAGGACAGTTTTTGTTTTTTATTTTTTTTTAATAGTTTAAGGTCAGAGTTTTTTTTTTTGTTAACACATGTTTATGCTACTTATGGTTTAAACAAGTGGTATGGCTACCAATAATCAAGTTATTGCTTGTTTGTAAAATACAATTTTGGAGTGTACCAATATTCAGCTCATCTGAAAGCACATTCAGGAGAAGGAGAATGAAAACTCTCTGTTGTGATTAGTTGTGCTTCACTGAAAACAGCGTGAACAATGTTTTTTTAATAAGCTGTTTTGTGGTGTTGCACACTGCGATGCACTGTATCACAGATGTGGGTACAGTTGCGTGTCACTGACTCCTTTTGAAAATGGCTTACTTCCTGCAGCAACACACTTTTTTTCTACTTTTTTGTACACATGCACTTGTGACCTCACACAGAGGAATACATATACCTTTAAAATCAGCAGGATCTGACCCTGCATCTTTAATTTATCAGCATATAAAAGTAGATTTCACTTTTGTGCAAGGTAAGTGAGACTATGAAACTAGAAGTGTTTTTCTAATAACGTTTGCACTATAGAACTGAACTGAAAAAGAACCGAATAATATTAGTTTTTGTAGAACGATGGTTGGTTAACATAATCTTTCCTGTGAGTTTAGTTTGCAAACTGTAGTGTCCTACTTTTTCAGACTAATAATAATAATAACATCGAACTGCCATATATAAATATACAGATAACCTAATGTCAAATATAATTTTATTTCAATGCACTCCAAATTTGACTTTGAAGTCTCACAATTTGTTCCCTCCCAAAGAACTTGTATGGGCATAACCTTCATCCAGTCACTATTTAGGTAGAATTGTCAATGTCCTTCTTACTTGTATGTATGTCAGGAGGAATTGTGCATTCAGAAACAATGTAAAGTTATTTCTGCTCACATTCAAACAAGATCCTACTGCATTTATGTGCACTGTTACAAGTGTGCAGCTGCAACGCAGTGCACGGTTTCATTTTTACGTAATTATGCAGTGTCTGGTCACTGAATGATTTAACTTGCAGTTTAGAACAAGGGCAAACATGTCCACCACTTTGCCTGTAAGTGACACAGTCTCTGAGTAATTTAGCGAAAATAAAAAAGTGTTACAACTGTTCCACTTCTCTCCCAGCTGACGCGTGGACAGGTACATATAAAAGGCATTTATGAGACAACTTAACAACCTCATCCTACTATCTACACTACTAAACTCTCCATCCACCTCCTGGCCTTCAGTGGAGTGCAGGGGAGCTGCTGCTGGAGATAGCTATTAGTGCCCGGTGCAGAGCCCTGTGGTTTTCTGGGGGCTAGTAATGGCCCACTTTGAGGCATGGTGAGAGCTTGTCAGGGGGGCCTAATGAAGACAAAGGCAGGGTTTGGGAGTAGAGAGGCATGGGTAAGGAGGGGCTAATGCTCCGTTAATGGAAACCCCTACTGTCCTTGACAAATCATGGGGTTGGAGACAGCGCTTGCACAAAGGGCGTATTGCTACATGAATTCATGTGCACACACTTGAAGTACAGTGTGCTGCATGTATAATTTACATGAGGCTTTCACAAGCACACAGGCATGCTTTTTAGCTTTTATGTTTATAGGTGTGAACACAGGCCTGCACAAACTGCTGTTGTTTCTGGTTGTGCAGCATTCAGGCATTACTTCTGCTATCTCAACTACAATGTGCAAAAGACAGTGTGCTATTCCCAGAGGTTTTATTATTACAACTGCATAAATCACTATACAACCAGATACAAAGTTAATAAGTAGCAAGAGGACATTAAAAGTTTACAGCTGTCTGGAATGGCCCTCTACATTCTGCGTGGTCAATTAAAGGCTGGCAAATGGATTTCTCTGGTTACACACCTAGTTTTATGAATAGTGAAGAGGATAGCACCAGGAAAATTGATATCAAGGGACATACAAAAGGAAGATCAGTGGCTCTGCCGCTTGCCTCTGCTCCCACAGCCTATTGTAATGTAAAGAAGCAGTTACTGTCCAGTGAAACGGACCGTAATCTCCAAGCATCAGCAAAGTGCTCCTAAAAATAAACTTATAGATAGACTTAAAGCTGAGATGGTGGCACATGAATGTAAACGGTGAAGGACATGTGATATGTTCATTTCCTCTAAGTTCAGAAGTGAAATAAGTTTGCACAAGCTTTAAATCAGCTTTGTTGCATGATGACTCAGTTTCTGTCAAAATATACTGAAAGTTCAAAAGGTCAGTCTGAATTCTCAGTACAAAAATGTCTGGCAAAGGTGCAAATGTAGTTCATAAAGATCCCTGAGGTATCGAAGGGTCAGTTCACCTAGATGAAAAAAGAAAATGTACTGTATATTCTCACTTATCTCTAGTGGTATCTGGGTTCAATTTGATTTTATTTGTCCATGTTTTGAGTTATCTGTCTTTGGGATTTCAGCCTCCACTGCAATACAGTAGAGGTAGAGGTGAATAAAAGGACTGCTGAAAACTGACATTTAGAGAATTCAAGAGCAATACCTCTTTCGAAAATCCCTGTTACTCTACATAATCTGGATAATCCATAGACCACACAGCTTTTTGTTAAACAAATAGATGGCTATCTCTCAGTTAAACCTTAAAATCCTCTTGATTTACTTCCAGTGCCGATGCAGGTATTCTTTTATATGTAGGGAGGCAGAAAGAAAGGGTGTAGAGGTCTAGGTGGTGGATGGATGTGTAGTGACTCTAAAGCAGGACAAGTTCCTCACCCTATCACAGACCTGAGATTAATGTTACTTTACATTGACTGCAACCATCCAACAATCTTTCACTTACCCTAATTATACCATAGCTGCCAAGCACACATGTTATAGACAGCAGGAACTTTAAATACATTGGCATTGTGACAAATTGACATTTGGTTCATTACTGTTGCACTGCTGCTGTGACATGTCAATTTCCCTCTGTCTGTGGGGCTGCTTGGCTAGACAGAGGTAAGAGAGAATATATTTCATCACTTTTTTCCTTAAAGGATAAGGAAAAAAGTGAGAAGTGGGTCTTTTGTCATGAATTGCTTTGTTATTCGCCTCTGTGGAAATTCTAGTGATAGACAGTCCTCGATTGGAAGAGGCACTGATACTAATAGCAGAGCATTGATTTTTGACTGCCATTCCACACATCATTCAGATGGGACGTACAGAGAAATAGCTGCACTCCGAGGCTGACACACACACACACACACACACACACACACACACACACACACAAACACAGACACACAGCAAGAGAAACAAACCATTGCTCCACATATATCCAATCCCTTCCTTGTCGACCTACAGAGTTGTGGAGTGATTGAAGGGAGGCTGGAGAAAACGTCCGACCATCACAGTGTCTTCAAAGATACACGCCAAAGGGGTTGGAAGGAAGATGGCAGTGGTGGGGGGTGCTGACAGTGAGAAAACACAATAACAAAATTCTGAGGATGTTGCCAGGGAGCAAGAGTCGCCATGAGCTGACAGGCTGGCATCATTTACCTGGTGACCCTGTTACAGCCCCTATTGCTCTGTCACTACTACAGCAAAGCAGTGGCAGACAGGGAGCTGGCCACATGAAACCACATTTTCTCTTGTCACTGTAACAAAGTCAATTTTTGTACTTGTTTTTCTTTTTTTAAAAAGTCTGAAATTTTACTTGTATTTCTTGTATTGCTCCTCAGTATTTTTTATCTTATGTATTGTATAACCCTACATTTCAAGTCATACATTTCAGGTGGTTCCATGAAAAGTCATGGAACAAAACTGCAGCTGGGACGAAGCTGCTGGTGTGTGTGTGTGTGTGTGTGTGTGTGTGTGTGTGTGTGTGTGTGTGTGTGTGTGTGTGTGTGTGTGTGTGTGTGTGTGGCTGCAGGAGGGCAGGTGACACTCTGCAAAAGCATGTTTCTAAATGTAAGAGTTCACAGTGTCAAGGGAGCAAGGGGTGTAGTCGCACTCCAGCAGTCTAGTCTAGCTTTGTCAACCTTACAGAAAATGTAGAATAATGCAATTAAAATAATAATTGCATCTTTGGTAACCCTAACCCATAAAGGTGCAATTATTATTTTTTACCTTGGCATAACCTTAGCAAAAAAAAAAAAAAAAAAAAACTTTGTCACTTTGTGCCTCCTTGTAGTCTTTTTGAGTTTTATACAGTAGTAGTAGTAGTCAAGTCTTTTTGTACTTGTTTTGCTTTTCTTTCTGGTGGTTTTGCGGTTCTGCATAGTTGAGTCTTGCTGTTTAGGCCCATTCAGCATTCAGTCATTCCATGCCTGACAACACACACATGCACACACACTTTTACAGTCTTCACCTGAGGAGTTTAGTGTAGCCAAGGGCAAAATTACAGAAATAAGTACGGCTGTGAAGCTGAAGCAACAAGGTCAAGCTCTGCCTATTAACAATGAATCGTATCAGAGAGAAATGCACCTGTCATCATCTTCTCCCACCTTGGTACATGTCTGTGTATATCACTGGAAATTGTTCAACGTGAGTAAAATGTAAGTGGGAGGAAAAAAAATTCATGCTACCTTGAGTTCTTCCCAGAAATCTACCTGCAGAAGCACATCAGAGGCAGGATCATTCTGGTCTCAGGAGGCTCAAGCTGCAACCTATCTGGATGTGGATTCACTTTCAAAGGAAGTGTGGCAAAAATTCATTCCAGGGTGGATCTGCTGCTGTAACGATTCCTTAGCAGAACACAGGACACTGAATGTGCGGAAAGCTCCTCATTGCCCAAGCTTTTCTCCCTGACATGAGAGGAGGGATGCTGGGGCAGGAGCTCTCTGGCGTGCTGCCAGACTGCCACCTTGTGGTTGGAGATTGAAACAATAAGACTGGAGTTGGTTCCCTCATGTTGCCTTTCTTCATCATTTCTTTATGCTTTGGTGCTGACCCTGGCAGGGTGTGGCAGTAGATTGACATCATGCTAAGTGGCATAGATAGAACTTACTATGAACCTCTATGGACCAACTTCAAACTGAAGTTTGAAGTAACTGTCAAAAACAACAGCATTCTGAAGGATTGATGGCCCCACCTTCATAATGTGATAGTGTGGACAAATTATATATTTCCTGAATCTGTGGTGGAAATTCATAAGAACAAAAGTGACCTTTGTCAGACAGATTCAGAAGAAGGCATGAATGAAAGCCAAGCATGTTTCCTTAAAAAATATTATTGCTAAACCTTAATAAAGGTCATTTAATCAAATCGAAATGAAAATATGCACCAGCGTTATCATACCAGAACATCAACATACACCTTTTCAAAGTTATTCTGCCACTTTGAATGGTACCAAATGTTGTGTGTACTGGATGTTTAGTTCAGCTCTGAAGGATAAGAAGTGTGGTGTATGATCTAGGGGAAATAGAGAATAAGTATCATTCTTTCATTCTCATTCTCGTTTTATGCTTTCCTTTGTACTGGATATTTTATTAAACAGCATACTGTAAAAGATACAAATGAACTGATGGATATGACCAATTTAAAAAATACTGAAATGGTGTTTTTGATGAAGAGGTCTTCAAATTGTCAAGTTTCTTGTGAATGCAGGTGTGTTTGGGAGGAACCATGATGATCATGATGACTATTATTATTGTTGTTGTTGATTTTCATTTTGATGCGGTTATGTGTTTGATGGCTAGCACTGTAACTGTACTGTACCGTGATGTCTTGTAAAGATGTCATACAACTCCAGGGGATAGGTCTTGAGAAAGGGAGGATTACACAGAATTAAAATGGAAACAAAAATAATAAATTGAAAGAGAAAATGGCAAACCTATTATTTTAGCACTCAGGATTATCAGACCAAAATGAAATGTTATAAAGAAAAAGGAAAGTGAAAAAGGAAATTGGACATTGAAATGATATAGTGATATAGTGAAATGTCAAATTTGACAAAATTGAAAAGGAAAATTAAGACATCTATGAGAAATTTTCTCATTTCCCCTTTTCATTTTATTCCTTACTAAAACTGTCCTCCATACAAGTAAATATTGTTACACTGAAATTAAAAAAATCCATTCAATTTCTTTAATTTCATATGCTATTATTGATGCTGAATGTGTATACATTCATTATTGAGTATACAATGTGTGTGTGGAACATTCCTGACATGTTTCATTTTCTGTGATTAAAAAAAGAGAGAGATCAAAAGACAATGCGTGGAATTGGCAAAGTATCACCAGGATAAGATTAGTTGCATCTTTGACTAATTTTCCCAAAACATTGTTTATGCAGTTATATATACATTTGTGTGACCAAGAGTTTATATTTCAGTCCCAGAGCAACTGGGACATCTGATCACCATAGATGCAGTGAATATATACAGCCAGTTTGGATGCGAATGTCACTGCATGCAGGGGCGTTGCTGTGCTGTGGCAGTCAGCAAACTGTTTGCAGATATATATCGTTACAGTTTTTTCCAATTGCTAAAACACAATTTTGCTTTGTAGGTTGGTTTTTTATCAAAATACTTAACACAATTCAGAAAATACCTCATATATCCCACATATAGCATTATCAAAATCAAACTTTTGCACCACATTGCACACACTTCATTCATATGACCAGATTTGTGTGTAACCAACTACACACTGCTGGGAATAATGAAAAGCACTCTCATCTTTGCTATGCTTTGCTATAATACTAAAGTAGTTCAAATTGTAGAAAATTCTTCAGATTGCTCACTGGCACATAAATCTTTCCAGATACACACACATGCTGTTGAAACATTTATTTTTTTATTTTTCACCAAACAAGTCAATGCAACATATGCACAGCAGTTATATTTACATTGGAGTGAACAAAAATATGCTCACAAAAAAACCCAGCAAACTGAAAAAGAAAATTGCAGAAAAAAATGTACAGAAAAAAATATAGAAAAAAAAGAGAAAAATAATTAGGCACAGCTGGGCTGCACTCTCTGTCCAGCCTCTCATTGTCAGCCCATGCTCGATGATATGATCAACTAAGGTTGCTCTGATTTCATTTGAAAGTTCTTGTCTTTTTTGGCCATGAACTCCTCCACCAGTTACCCTGCACTCTCACTCTTCCTCCCCCTCTCATTCTCACCCACCCTCCTCCTCTTCCTCTCTCTGCAACATCGTCCATTGTTCTTGTAAAAACAGCTGCTCACCTGTGGTCTTCTTATACAGCTTACTTCCTGATTTAAGTGTTAACAATTATCCATTGAGGTGTTTGGCCAGGTGGCACATGTATTGGCCAATTACCTCATGTTGTGTCATGTTGAATGGCAGTGTTTTGAAATGGCAAACATGTGCCTTTATGTCAGATTGTTGTGTCTTATTCAGAGAACCGTGTTCAGTGCATTTTAAAAAGTGGCATTTTGAATTGCAAAATGTGTGTAAAGCAGAAAGTATGTTTAGAGTTTTGGAGACTTGAGAAGAGGTTTTGCTCTCTGTGTGTCAGTTTAAATAATTGTGCTATGCATGTCCTTTTAGTGTGTTAGCAGCTGGAAAAAACTGTAATAATAAAATGTAGATTTCAAGTTTATAGATCTTTTTTTCACATTTAAGGATCAAGTTGTGTTTGGTTGGCCCCACAACCTGTGAGCACCACAATCCCACTGTCATGGTGGGGTGGTAAGGAAGTGCAAGTGCATCAAGTGCATCACACAACTAATGCTCAGAATAGTGAAAGCTTAGCGAAATCTTAACAAAAACTTATGGCAAGGTTGGGTCCAAGAAAGTCAAATTCCAAACACAAAAACTTCAGGAACAGGCATAACATGACATGACATGACAAAGGACAATATGAACAGGATCAAAAATGACAGGAACATGAACATGAGAAGAGATGACAACAATCTGGCAAGGGCAAACTGAAATGAACTGGCTTATATAGAGTCCTGATAAGGGATTAACTGCAGCTGGGAACACAGGTGAGGTGGGAGTGGTTGGTAGATGAGGTGAGGCAGAGGCGGGGTGAATAGGTGAGGTGAGAAGTTATGGCAGGTGAATAGTTACAGACAGAACTAGACAAGACTACGACAAGACAAGGGCATGACAGGACTACGACATGGCTGACAGGACTGAAAGAATAAAGACATGAACCAAACTAAAACAGAGACTGAGACTAAGGCAGAAACTAAGACAGAGAACCAAGACACAATATGGCAAGACACAACCAGAGCAGAACAAAAAACACGTCAGGCAGAATGGACAGAACAAAACTAAGGCTGACCAAAAAACTAACACAAAAACAAAAGCCTGACTGGCAGAACTATGACAACCACTGACTGTTAGCACTGAGGTTCAAGAGGGATGCTGGTGGAGGTTGTGTGTTGGTATTAGCTATAAGCTACTGATAAAGCAAATGGGGATTAGTGATTGGCTGCTATGTGAGTATGTCAAAGTAGCTGCTTTGTGTTGATTTGACTAGATGAACCATTTTAAACTGATCAGATAATAGAGGCAGGGAAAAAACATGACTGAATTGTCCAGAGCAATATGAATAACTCATTAGTAGTAAATGAAGATCAGGATAGGATAGGATTGAAGTATAATGTGTCCTGAAAAAACTTTCTAAAACTGTATAAATATGAACACAGGAACAACGTCCTGAATAGGGGAAATTCGGGTTTTGCAGCAGCACAAGCATACAAATAGATAAAAATATAAAGTATATAACTATAAAAAGAGGTATATACAAAGGGTATATACAACTGTTAAAGTAAAGTCTAAAGTGTTGAGTTTAAAAAAAAAAAAAACAGCATATACCACTGGTACAAGGTACAAAGTGGAACCTAAATTGTCTTAGTGGATAAGGTGATATTCCAATACAGCAGCAAATGTAAATAGTGCAAAAGTGCAATATGAATGATAATGTAGCATAATGACAACAAACCAGCAGAGTTATTAAGGAGAGTTAGTATAGTCCTGAGTGTGACAGACACTATGTGTGTGTATGTGTGCGTGCATGCATGCACGCGCATGTGTGTGTGTGTGTGTGTGTGTGTCACTGTCATTATGTATCAGAGACTATTGAGTGTGGGGACAGTCCTCTGCCATTGTACAGTCTGATGGCAGTGGTCACAAAGGAGCGCCTGAAGCGCTCAGTTCTGCATCTTGGTGGAATGATGCAATGGCTGAAAGAGCTTTCCATCTGTCACAGCTCATCGTGGATGAGAGGGTGAGAGTGGTTGTCCAAGATGGTTTTGATTTTGTCCTTCATCCTCCTCTCAGCCACTGACTCCAGACTGTCCGGTTCAAGCCCCACCACAGAGCGGGCCTTCCTCACCAGCTTGTTGAGTCTGCCAGTCTCACCTGCCTTGAGGCCGCCCCCCCAGCACACCACAGTGAAGAACAGTGCACTGGCCACTACAGACTGGTAGAAGGACTTCAGTAGCCTGCTGCAGATGTTGAATGATCTGAGTCTCCTCAGGAGGACCAGCCTGCTCTGTCCTTTCCTAAATAGGGCATAGGTTTCCTGTCCAGTTTATTGTTGATGTGGACCCCAAGGTACTTGTATGAGTCCACCCTCTCCACCTCCTCCCCCTGGATGATGACTGGGGCAGGAGACCTCCTGTTCCTCCTGTAATCCACCACCAGCTCCTTGGTCTTGCTGATGTTGAGCTTCAAGTGGTTGTTGTTACACTATGTGATGACACTCTCTATCAGTCCTCTATAGTCCTCATCATCATCATCTGTGATACATCCAACAATAGAGAAGTCGTCTGATAACTTCTGGAGATGGCAGGAACCAGAGCTGAACCAGAAGTCCGAGGTGTAGAGAGACAATCACAGAGTATTTTATTAATCCCTTTGGGAGGTTCCCTCCGGGAAATTGGCATCTCCATCGCTTCTCATATATTGCACTGTTTAAATATGGAATACAAAGTATAAAACAGAATATAAAATAGAAAATAAAAATATATAAAATCTAAAAATAGACACAATAAATTAGGCAGTAGAGGTAGCAGGAATTTGAATCAAAATAGGCACTTGTAGGAGAACTAAAGAAAATATGCATATGTGTATGTGTGTACCTGAGTGTAGCAGCAGTGGGTATGGTATGCTAATGGTAATGATAGAGTACATATAGTAGTATAATATAGCATGTAATAGTAGTATGATATAGCATATACAATGTATAACATCCAAGAGTATAACATACATGTACATATATAATATAATAATATAGTAGTGTAATGTGATATATACTACACTCTACTACATATACTAGTAATAGCAGTAATATACTACCAGTTAGTTATCATAATATAATATAACATAATACTAATATAATGATAATAATATAATTTAATATGCGGTATAATAATAATCCTATAGTACAGCGGTTTTCAAAGTGCGAGGCGCGCCTCCCCTGGGAGGCGCCAGAGGGCTTCAGGGGAGGCGCGGCGAGTGAAAAAATAAACCTGAAAAGAAAAAAAAAGTGTAAACATCTGTCAAGAGACAAGATGGATCGATTTTTAGTATCTCAAGTGAATGTGAGAGAGGGCACAGAGTCTGGGGCGAGAAGAAAGCGGAGGAAGTATGACCCTGATTATTTTAAGTTTGGCTTTTCATGTATTGATCCTGATGATGCTCCGCTGCCACAGAGAAAGAACGCTGGCCACCACAGACTGGTAAAACATCCACAGGAGCTTCCTGCAGATGTTAAACGCCCTCAGCCTCCTCAGAGAGAGAGAGTGAAGAGGAATGGCACCAGAACTGTTCCTTGAGGTACACCAGTGTTGCTGATCACTACATCGGAGTATTGTATACATACTGTGGCCGGCCAGTGAGGTAGTCCAGAATCCATGTTGCCATGTCAGGGTGCAGTTGCATCGCCAGCAGCTTATCCCTTAGGAGGCATGGCTGGATGGTATTAAAAGCACTGGAAAAGTCAAAGAACATCACTCTCACAGTGCTTCCCTGCATCTCCAGGTGGGACAGCGACTTGTGGAAGATCAGGACATCCTCCACACCGATGTGCGGCTGGTATGCAAACTGCAGTGGGTCCAGGAAAGCAGTTAGCAGTGTCCTCAGGTGCTGAAGAACCAGCCTCTCAAATGTCTTCATAACATGTGACGTGAGTGCCACAGGTTTGTAGTCGTTGAGAGCGCTGGGTCATCCTGTCTTTGGTACTGGAACAATGCAGGAGGTCTTCCGCAGGTTGGGCGCCGTCATCAGCCTCTTGAAGAGGTGCTGAAGTACTACTGCAAGTTGCCTGGCACAGGACTCTGGGGCTGATGTTGTTTGGCTCACTGGCTTTGTTGATGTTAAGTCTGGTGAGCTCCCTTCTCACCTGGTTGTTAGTAAAAGCTGGAGAGAGGAAAGTGGAGAGTAGGAGGGTGGGGGGAAGCTGTCCTCTGAGGAAACTTCTGATAAGCTGAGAGACGGGGGTGGGGGGTGTTGAGGTAGCCATGTTCTCGATGGGTAGGGCAGCAGAGTCTTTATCAGAGGTGTGAATGGGGACAGGGATGGTGGGTGGAGACCAAGACACACTGTCTGAGCTCACTGAGGTGGGGGATGTGTGGAACCTATCAGTCTTTGTCAGTCACGTTTCCTAACTAGCAGACACGCCCTCCAGGCGCCACTTTGGGTGTACCGCGGATGTAAACAAGACAGAACATAACATAGATCTGCGGGACTGCGACAGCACTAGTTCTAACTAGTTCTTTATGTGCTTAAGAGAGGCAAAGAGTCCAGAAGACATCAGAAATGTCATTGACATACTTTATTATTCATATTTGAGTCATGTGCAAAACATATACAAAACTTCCAAGTGCCAGATGTAGGGATGGTGTCCAGTCTAGGTCAGCCTCCGTCATTTCATAAGCTGGTTGACCTGCAGTCACATGTTAGGTTTTATTGAGAAAGCTAGTTAATCATTTTCATTTATAGCTTGTAGCTGATAACTGATAGCTGATAGCTGATTTCACAATCGTAGCCACTTAATCGGACATGCTACCAGTTAACCATCCCATCAGATCGTTTAGATCACAAGAGGAAATCTCATGCATTGATAAATATTTCTGTGATGCAGAAGCATGCCATTTCGTTCGTGTGACTTAGTATGGCAGCCTTTCTTCACACAACACGAGTGTCAAAGATATCAAAGATAATAGACGCACGAGAAGACGATGCTCACTATCGAGCTGTTTACATTGAGTGACCCTCCAAAATGATGATTCGACCCACAATGCACTGCGGCTGTCACAAGCGTTACGTCACCTGACAGAGACCGTTTGAAGAACATATTCAGCTCAGCAGCAAATTCAGGTTCTCCCTCCACTGTGTTTGTAGTCTTGTTGCAGCCTGTCATCAGTTTCAACACATAAATGTCATGGAGACACAGTTGTGTACATACTAAGTCCATCACTTTAAGCGGTCTTTAAGGGCTCACAAGGATGAAGACTGGAAACCACTTCCTTAAACACATTTTAAGGAGACTTGACAAGTTTGCAACTGTCCATTCTTAGTGTAAGTAGAAGTCATCTAAAACAACAGCTACTATCACAGTGCACAGTGCGCTTGCTCTGACTCACCAAGTCCATAAATGGCAGGGTACCTGCATGACTGACTCCACTGTGTAGACACTGGACTACACTGAAGTCAAGCTTTTCATCCTGAAAAGGAGCTCTGACCGTAAGAGATGGTTTTATTATGGGTCCATGCCAGACACAGACAGCATCAATTATGTAGCTGCACTTTGTTCACATGCGACTAAAGTGTTTCAGAATAAGCAGCTTGAAGCTTTGAATCATGAGTACAGATATGAAAATCTAATGACCATATTATTGATAAAACTGGGAGTGACACACTGCTGTTACTCTGAGTGTTTTGGGCTGTGCGTCTATACAAGGTCATGCACTGCAGCTTGAGAAATAGTTAGAGTGGCAAACACAGCAAAACCCATTTTATCCAAGACGAAAATATTGTGGACAAAGCTTGTTCAGCATTCCTTTAAATAATGAATTCATAAAACTGTGTGTTTCAACTGTGTGCTGTTCATGCCCTTTTGAATCCAGACAGTGCTGCTTATGCAGTAAGACAGTCAGAGGCAATGGACTGTGGCATTATGGGTTCATCATAACCTCAATCCCAAAACAATGCCTGTTATATTACAGTAATGATTCTCAGCTGTATAATAAACCCCTGTGGGCAGGTGGAGGCTGCACAGATCTACAGGCTTCATAAAAGTGGCTCCAGTTAAAAATGACACTTTTTTAATCTCTGTCAGAGACCTCTGAAAGCTGGTGTAACTCTGCACCCTGAGCAGTGGAGTGATAGATTAGACGAGCAGGTGTGGAGATGTGTGTGTAGGTGCTGGCAGGTGTGTGCAGATGTGTATGTGTGTGTAGACTCATCCAGACACCAATCTTCAGGTTGCACGGAGGATGTAAAGGAACCTTGGCTGCCTGCCACTAAAAACCTCCAATATGGCACCTGAAATCACTCATCTGCCTCTGTGTAGGACCAATTTGAGGCAATAAACCAACCTTTTTGCATGCGAGAAATTTTTGTCAACACCATTTTACATCCGAGGCAATTTCGCAAAACAGCTTCACCCTTTCACAGGCTGGGAGAGGCTGCCTCTAAAAGCAAAGTAATGACTCTGTATTACAATCCATTACAGCACAAACAGCTTCCCGCTTCACATTTTCTGCAAGTGATGTGCCCTTCCCCCTGCATTATGCACAAGAAAGAGCACATCACAAAACGTTGAGACAATGCCAATTATACTGCATCCTCAGTGTGCCGTGCCTGCGCGCCTGAGGAGGCCTTCGTAGTAAGACAGCGACATCAGCACGACAACATCCAGTACACGCCTGGCTAACAAGCTGTCATGAGTGGTGTGAACAGCACTTAACCATCAATAATTTCACCCTCCTGAATTACAGTGAGAGAGAGAGAGAGAGAGAGAGAGAGAGAGAGAGAGAGAGAGAGAAGGATGGTTTAATCCTGGCCTTAAGCCCTGGTAAAAATAGGACTGAGAGTAGAACGCAGGAGATTAGGCCAAGGGATTAACTCTCCATTTGTTTTCTAAGAGCATCTGCTGCTGGAGGTGCAGGAGGAGAGGAAGGGTGTGGAGGAGAGGAGGGGAGAGGAGAGGAGAGGAGAGGAAACACGAACAGAGAAATCTATAGGAAAGGAATAGTAAATGGTTTGTGTTGTAAAGCACTGTTCTAGTCTCACTCAAAGTACTCATTCAAACACACATTCACACACTGGTGACAGAGGATGGGACAGGAGAGACAATAGGAGGAGTAAGGGAGTGACAGAGGAGAATGAAAAGAAAAGGAGGAGGTGAAATGTGATGGGAGCATCTGTATGTATGTAGATGCTTATTTGTGTGCGTGTGTCACATTTACTGATACCAACACTAACTTTAAATCTTTGACTGTGGGCATCAATTAAACATCAGTGAACTGTGGTTCTGAATAAATCTCTCGTCTTTTGAGTGTGACAGAGCATCTGAGCAGCCATAATCATATGTGTGTGTGTGTGTGTGTGTGTGTGTGTGTGTGTGTGAGAGAGAGAGAGAGAGAGAGAGAGAGAGAGAGAGACAGAATATTTCATTCACTAAAAGATTTCGATATGCAACCAACGTGTTGTCAACCAAAGACTTTGCGTAGCTTCATGTTTTGCCTTCCACACATCCAATAATCAGAGTTAATCTCAGGCAGTGGAGCCCCAAAGAGCCAGTGTGGAGGACACACTTCACTATCTCACTCACTGCTGCTGCCTTAGTATTCATTAAAGCCAGTGGCAGCAAGCCAACGATGCAAAAGACGAAAACTTAATGTTTCAAAGCAGATTCAATCTCAGAGGGAGATTTGGTTTGGGTCGACATACTTAATATTTTCATATGGCTTGGAAGTCAGTCTCAGAAAAACTCCATTCATCTACATTGAGTGAAGTGAATGAAGTGGGAATACTAGTGCTTTAGGTAAGAGATACACTGCTTTATGACTTCAATATCCCAAGCTACATTAAGGCTTATTTCCATTAATGCTATGCAATGCCCAGTGACTTTATGACTAGTATGTAGCTCATACCATAAAAAGCATGAGCTGGAGGTTTTACCCTATAAATCCTCTTATAGCTATCTTTTATAGGCTACAGCTTGCAGATACGTGAGTGTACTTAAAGTACATGTGCACATGCATTTTTTCATGTGTGAGCAATCTCATCATGACAGTAGTCATGGGTAGCTTTTATGTAACGGTAGCCTGGAAGTTGAGTATGATGAACAACTGAAGCAGAAAGGGGAAGAACTACACTGTAAAAACACATGATAAAGGAGTAAATCCTGGTAGTTTACAATCTTAAACTGGGATACATTTCAAAGTGAAAGGTTCTGTCAAAATGTCTTAACTGAACCATCTCAGAATTTCTCCAATGCATGTGTTGACAAAATGTCCATGTGATCGTTCATTCAACTCATAAAATCTAGTTGTTTTGAAACATGGTTCATTGCATGCTTCTCAGCAATTCATGGATTACAAATCTTCAGATAACCTTCTGTCTTAAAAAGACTTTGTAGCTTGTTGAGTTATTTCTCAACTTCTACATTTGTAAATGAGACAAAATGCCCCCTCCCATTGTTTCTTGTTCCTTTACTGTCATATTTGAGGTTCACTGTGTAGAATGATGTACATGAAGAGTTTGTTTACATATTCATCTGCTGAAGAAAGAACGTTTGTTTGTGCTCACCTAAAATCTAGTTTAGGTTGTGTGCTAGAATGATTTGTGACGTCACAACTAGTATGGATGCCAATCATGGTCCAATATGCAACTCTTCATCTTTTGAAATAAAACACACTGCATATTTATTGATTTGGGATTTTTAATAAAGGAGATATATGGATTAATTGGACTGTGGAAAAATCACAATAGACCCAAATTTGAAACAGCATATTTGTTATAAAACTTGACTGGAGTGGATCATAAATTGTATCATTTGTTATGAAAATTTGCTCTCTTCTCATACATACACACATACATATACCTAACCTAACCCTAACCATAACCCTCTACTCATAGAGAAAAAAAAGACTTTGAACAAATACTAGACAAGATCATGTTGCTCTTGCTCATGTTTCAACCTCTCTTCACTCGTCACCAGTAAGTTTTAGAATAGATTAGATTCTACTTACTACCTCATAGTTTAGCTCCCAGTTGCTGAATTACTGCTCCCCTATTAACCGCATCACGGCTTCAGATCCTAAGACGGGGCTCTGCTGACTCGTCCTATGTCCTGGTTCAAGACTAAAGGTGACCCGGCTTTTTGCAGTCCTGGCTCTTCAGATCTGGAACTCCCTCATTTTATTTCCAGCATTTCTTATCAGTTTTATTATTTAAAGTATTTCATTCCATTTTATTTTATTATTATTATTATTATTATTATTATTATTATTATTATTATTATTATTGTCTTATTTATTTGCTTTGTTGCAATTATGAAACATTTTAATCCTGGTTCAACCATATAAAGCACTTTGTAACTTTGCTTGGAAAAAAACAAAGTGCTCTATTATAATCTTTTAATGACGTGAGGACATTCGGACTTCACATAGCTCCCTCTGGAGACATAAAAGGCTTTATTCAACTTTTTTACATGTGATGATCTGGAGTTCCACTTTAAGTGAAACATATTCAATTTATTGACGATAAAGAATATGAAGGGGCCTTTCCAAAATATTTAAACTAATATATATGAAATTCTGTTGACTTCCAGTGTACAGTCTTGCAGTGATAGCTATATGCAAAAAGACCTTTTTGACCGCAGGCATTTTGACTGTCATCAGTGGTAGAATGTAACTCTACTTGTACTTTACTTGAGTATTGCAATTTTCTGCTACTTTATACTTCTACTCCATTACATTTCAGGGGCGAACTACTGTACTGTAGTTAGAAGTGACATTTCCAATTATCAAATATGCTAATCTAATAAAATACAACACACGTTGAAGAATAGACCAGAGATTCTGAACCTTTTTGACAGTGTCTCCTTCCTCCTTACACATGTCTATGATTTGTTAGCAGTTCCAGCTAAGAGACATTTCCTGTCTAAATTTGGTTTCAGTTAAATAATTATTCCAGGGTATATAATAATTATTATATACCCTAAAAAAAATCTCTTTTTTCCTCTAACACTAATCATCTCAGGTATGTACTTTTACCTAGGTATAATGCAAGGTCTTTACTTCTCATGAAACATGTATATCTATCTGTCTATCTATCTATCTGTCTATCTATCTATCTATCTATCTATAAAAAGATCAGAATACTTCTACCACTGTCATAGTATGAAAAGGTGGAGCTATTTAATTAAGTGTCACTATGCACAACAGCAGGGAACTGGCTAATTTAAATGGAATGCTGTTGTTGTTATTGTTATTGATTACAACCATGCACCTTGCTTTTCCTGCCATGAGATGTAAAAAATGTTTATTGTATACTGTGATGCATTAATTCAATAGAGATCTTGGTATGTGTCCACCCAAGTAACCATATTATAGGAAAGCTTTTATTACGATGTTGTTGAGTGTGGCTAGATTTGTTTCATTACACACTTTATTAAGAAGCAACAGCAGCACTGGTAGCTTCGCAGTATTGACAAACCGACCTACTTTTGGCCCTTGTGACTTGCCGTCACTCCAGTCTCCGCCTTCGCACATAAAACACGGCTGCGCACGCTCAGTAGGTCTTCTCCCACGACAACCGGAGCAACGTAGGCAAGGTACTGTCTGCTTGTCACCCCTGTTACTCATGGAAGTTATATTTGTTAAAATGTAGTTTCTCTTCTAATCCCACTGCTGTCTACACGGTATAGACGAAAGCTAGCGACCATTATTGTTTGTGTTTTTCTTAAAAGTCGTGTTTTACAGTAGATATGATTTACTTGCGTTTTGCACATTTAAACTTCTGGCTGTCGCATTAATGTCTGGAGCCTCTTCGTAACTGAAGCTCTTTGTTTCTCTTCTGGACATTTTGTTCCGCTGCGACCGGGTGCAGTGAAGCGCTAATAGCGCCGCCGCCCGGAAGGTTTTTTCCCCACGAACAAAAGACCATGTGGCTGTCTGAGAAGGCCCGGCCCTGTCTTGACAGCTCCCCAAAGAGCAGCATAAACCTGCTGCTCAGTACTCAAATTAAGTACCTTTCTCGGTGTGTGGGGACTTCCCGGTAATGGCAGGTTTCCTCAGGGAGATGAAGCTCGTTTCTCTGGCTGGAGTTGACGCAGACGAGGCTTAAAGCTGGATGTCAAGTGCGGCCGACCGACCGGCTCGACGTCACTGACATTGAGTCGACGGTGCTAAACTCCATATGCATTCTCCTTGAGGAAGCTAAGAAAGCTGCTGTGTGTAAGCTTATCACACCTGACAGAGAATCACTTATTATCTTACATGCTATGCTAATATGCTCTTGGAACTATGCCTCAGTTGGCCCAGCACCTGCGTACTGTTCTGCAGTAATTAACACATTAAGTTAGTCGGATTGGTTAATGTTAGTGATACACGTTGGCGTTTAATAAAATCACAATATTTGAGTTTGAATGTAAAGGATCACAGGACTAACATCGTCAAAATCTTCGGGAGTGGTTGTAATGGAGGGAACGGGGCTGTGGGTTGGCAGCAGTAAATGAGGAGTGGGGAGGAGCAGGCAATCCGTTTCATTTATGTGGATCTGGTTTTGCTGCATGTATGTGTGCATTTTGTCCTTCAAAGGAGGAATTTAAAAATCAGAGTGGGACAGTTGTTGAAGTCCAACATCACTGTAGTTCAATGGACTGCAGCAGTAAAGAGGCTGCAGTTTTGTGACTGTAAATTGAAGTCTCGCGCTGTCTCTAATAGATGGAGAAAAACGGGAAGTAACATGATTTTATCTTGAACAAGAGAAGGCAGGTATATTTAGGAAACCCAGCTTAGAGTGTTGTCTGCTGCATCTTGTCTGTGGCTTCATCATTCAGGGTTTATTTTTGTGTACTGCGTTTTGCAGTCTTTAGGAACAGTAGTGCCTTCAGCCATTTCTATTAATGATTTCCATGTTCAACTCTTGGGGTTAATTTATTTATATTGCCCTGGAAAGGCCCTTTATTATGTCGGGAACACATTTGGTAATGCTGCATACACAAATAGCTGTACTTGGATCAGCGACTGTACAATGTAGACGTGCTTGAGCTTGTGACCTCAGTAATGCATTGCGGTTTAATGGTGTAATGTGCCCAGATACACAAAAAAATAACATGCCCAACTTGTGTTTATGCATTAATTAAATGGATGAATGTCTCCAGCTGACAATTGGCACGATCAAATTTGACCTTTTTTCTGGCTGTAATTTTCAAATTTCCAAACTATGTAATTTGGTTTGAATATATGGGAAAGATTTCCTTGAAAGGGTGAATATGCATTGAAAGTAAATCATGTTGAATTGCATTAAAATTTCACTTTTGCAGTGTTTACATGCTATGCACAGACTATACACTAATTATATTTCTAATGGTATGCCAACTTTGTTTTTTATTTAATATTTTGGTCTATAAAATTCCCCAGAGTCAAGTCAGCATCTTGAAATTGCTTGTTTGTTCTGATCACCACAATAATTGAGTTTCTGTCATCTGACTATTGTATAAATGGCCGGACTTGCTGTTTGTGACTTCCAAGGTTACACCAGCAATTGACTGGAAATAATGAAGTGGAAATACACCAATTAAGCACTCTTTGACTTGGTACAAAATTCCTTGTTGGGAAACGTCCAGGGAAATTATCTGGAAGTTGTTAGTTAATACTAGTTAAACTAGTGTTGCCTTAGATTTGATTTTTGATGGTTTAAAGTAAGAAATTGCTGTGAAGATACAGATTCATTTTGTTTTGACTGGACTGAGTCTCTGTCCAGTGCACCATAGAATCCATGTGAGAGTGAACAGTCTTTACTCTGTGGGAGGAGCTTGCGGTCAGTGACTGTAGTCCACTGTAGGTGATCACACTGTCAAATGAAGACTAACTGGAGCCGTGTGTTGTCTATGCGTTCTCTGTGTGATGGGGTCGGGGCCCTCAGCAGCCGGCCCCACAGCTGACTGTGCCAAGTGCCACAAAGAGACGTGAGTGACTCCCCAGGCTTCTGCAAATTGTGCTTGGTTAATTTCTCTTCATTCTCTTCCCCCCCCCCCCCCCCCAAACTTTGTTTCAGAATAATGGCTGAGCTGAAGGAGCGCACATTCCTTGCCATCAAGCCTGATGGCGTGCAGAGGGGCATCATTGGAGATATCATCAAGAGATTTGAGGCGAAAGGCTTTAAACTTGTGGGCATGAAGATGCTCAGTGTAAGTAAGCTTTTTTATTTATTTTTACCTGCAGTGCACTGGCTTATATTTACCATAAGGGTTTGAAATTAGCTGCTTTCATAAGGGTTAGTAGTGTTTATAACTGCCTACAGTGTTTTCACATGATCTTGAGTGGGAAGACTGACAGTTAAGACCTTCAGTGAGCTGATAAGCCCGCTTGTCTATTCCTGACCATAATATAACCGATTAGCGTTGAGTCAAGGTCTCCCCATCTGCCAACATCTGATCTGTGGGAGTGGGACTCTGCTTAACTATTATTGTGAAGTCATGTTCATTTATGAACCTTAGTTTTGAGTTGTAATTGCTCACAATAAATCCTTGTGTATATGTGCTTAGTGGTGCAGAAGGAAGTGAAAACGGAATAGGAGCCAAGTAGTCTGAATCAGCAGCACAGGAAGGCTTCCCCAGAGAACTGAACTGATCCTTGAGATCAGCATTTCCCTTGGTGACATTTCAGCAAAAGGACTGATTTGGTTCTGATGTCAAGCAATAAGACATTTGGGCCAGAAGCATCTTAATTGTAGAGCAACAAGTTGTCCTTTTAAAGCCTCTTTAGAAGGAATTTTCCTTGAATGACTTGCTCTCTGAATTTGTTCAGATTTGACATAGTTCACCTGTGTTGCAGATATTTGTGCAGTAGTTGGGTACTTGGTCTGCTGTGGGACCACAGGACAGTCAGATTGGTTCAAATATCTTCTTACAGGATTTCTGGTAACGCAACTTGTGTGACTGGGGTCTTAACATGGGAATGGGATGTACTGATCACATGACCAGGTGTGGTAAAAATGTCGTGTGAGCTGTAAACAAATGGGATGTAGTATGTGAGTCGAGGTGGGGTTTTCAGAGGTTTGTTGCTCAGTGCATTAGACAAAGTATTGCATTGTTCTCATCCTGTTACTAAAGGGAAATTAATTCTTTACAAAAGAATTAGTAATTAGTGTGTAAGTAACTTTTATCACATGTGGCCTGATCTGCTTAATAAGGTCAGTATCTGCAAGCCATCAGATCTGATTAGTGCAACCCAGAGATGCATGCCAGGTCTGTATTCTGTACTGTCTGGGAGTGTGATGTCTTCAGGCTGAGTGAACGCTCCTCGAGCCAAGGGCCACAACTTGCCTGTGGTCGACTCTTCAAATGTATTACAGGCAACATCAGCAGAGATTATCATGGAACAGTAGATGCTCAAGCCTTCCAGGATTCTGATCTCATGCAGTCTTTGAGACTGAGCAGTGAAGTCACTTTTGATTATTGATTAGCCTGACATAGTTACATTTTGTTACTGGTTTCTGAGATGAGTGGTGTCTGTAGTGGTACTTCATTTTTGATACAAACTCTTGAATGATTTTTGTGTCATTACACTTCTCACTGTCTTCACCTGGTTTGTGGGTGTCCACTATTAGAGGAGCCTATGGCTGCTGATTGTTGGGAATCAGTGTTTATAAGGCTTGTGTCACTTGGCCTTTCTAATGATGACCGAGAACAAGCCATGGTCCTGAGAAACAGATTTAGGTCTGAGACTTCTGTAGTTATGCGAAATCTCTTTGGCTGCCCCACTTTTGCATGGTGTTTCCTTTCCTTTTCTCCCACTCTGAAATGGTACAAAATAAATGATACAGTAGTCGTACTTAAAGTGTTAAAGAATGTTGTTTTGGGTTTTTTTTTTCAATAACTTTTTGCCTCTTTTGGAGAGAACTTTATTCAACTTGCAGAACTATTCACAGTAACAGATTTTGACAAGCAGTGCCCAAACTTTTTCATGCCTCTGTGTATAATAGAACAGTGCATTGACTTGTCTGCGTTGTGTCCCTGCTGCAGGCCTCTGAGGACCTCCTGAAGCAGCACTATGTTGACCTGCAGGAAAGACCATTCTTTCCTACCCTCATCAAATACATGAGCTCAGGTCCAGTGGTTGCCATGGTAAGATGAGTTACAGAGCCTAAAACCTACTCTGTTGCCTGGCTGTTGAAAATCAAGCCCACAAATTGTCTGCTGCTGTTACAGAAATGTTAATTCTAACAATTATCCTGCTGTTCTGTATTCAGGTGTGGGAAGGCAAGGGTGTGGTGAAGACAGGCAGGGTAATGCTGGGTGAGACCAACCCTGCTGAGTCCAAGCCTGGAACCATCAGAGGAGACTTCTGCATCGACGTCAGCAAGTGAGTGCTGTCTGCATACTACACAAAAGTGTAGTTGGAGATTAACTGCGTAATGTTTTGTTCCTGGCTTCTGAATTGCTTTCGTTAACTTTTGCTGGTTTCACAGGAACATCATCCACGGCAGTGACTCAGTGGAGAGTGCCAACAAGGAGATCTCTCTGTGGTTCAAACAGGAAGAGCTGGTCAGCTACACTAGCTGTGCCTTCAGCTGGCTCTACTAAGCCACTCTGGGTCCTACAGCAGTCCTCAAATTGGTTGGACACCAGTGAACTTCTGCCTCAGATTTGCTGTTTTTTGCCCGTAGCCTAGAGAGAAGAGCTGATGTGGAGTTCTTCATGTCCCACAGTTTGTCACCTTCCCCCTCTTGCCCTCTGCTCATCATCATACTGTACTTGGATCTGGTCTCTGCCGAGGCTCAGGTCTAGTTCAGATTCATTCCTGAACTCCATTCCTCTAGAAACATTCCATCTCTTGATCACTTGAAACTGTCTTTGACTGTCAGTTTTGTAAAATGGTGTTCTGCTTTCCAATAAAATGCTCACAACAACAGTCTTTTCGTTCTTTGGTCATATCATATTCAGTACTAATGCACATAAGATCTTGTGGTGACCTGCTTCACGCTAATGGAAGGGATTATTTAATGGAACATTTAATGTGGTGGTTCACATCCACTCCCAGGCAGGATTGAAGGGAGCTGTAATCTGAGACTGGGTGGGTTGCTTTCAGATCTGCTTTGTGCTGGTAGATGACAGCTGTGGGTTCAGAACAGGGTTTTTTTTTTTTCATGTCTCCTTAGAATCCAGTCCATATTGTGTAAAAACAAAAACTGCATTATAGACTTCAACTAAAATTACTGAGGTGCATAAAGTGGGTATCTTAAAAGTCCTCACTTGATTTGTCAATTGGGACTGCAGAAGTCTCATATTTGCTTCAGCTGTAGATTTGAATTTAAACAAAATGAGGATTGGCTTTTGTGCCTTGAAATAAGCAAAATTCCATATAGCAAAATGACGACTGTAATCCTAATTATCCAATCACATTCATATGTGTTGGGAAATCCTTGTTATGAGGAACATTGTAAACAACTGACAACAATGAATAGACATACAAAAATAGGCCAAATGAGTCAACCTTCCAATCAACAGGTCACAATAGATAATATATACAACATTTTTTTTCAAATGCTGACACCATACTGAATTCACTTTTTCAAAATTCTTCACACACTACAACAGAGGTCACTGTGGACTAAACTGGATCAGTCACATCTGTCAAAGCATGCTTTCTCACACAGCCACCACCAGATTGATGTGCAGTTTGACTGAACTGCAAGTCTGAGTAGTTCTGTAAACTGGATTTTGGAATTGCTTTTTCTGTTTGTGCTGTAGGACCCAATAGTTACCTCCCATTCTGAGGAGAGGAAGTATTTTCACTGCAGTCGTTGATATAGTCAAAACTAACAATATTGTAACACTCCAGACAAAGCGTTGGCAGACAACACAACATTTCAAAATATTCAAAGTGTAAGCATTACAGCTGTTGCAAGATTACGGGGAGAAGAAAAATCTAATCAGTATGAAATAGTTGGACACCTCCCCTCAGGGAACTGACACAGCACAGTTTCTGACAGGTTTTGAGCATAAGGTGTAGGTGTAATAGAAAATATTATTCATCGTGGTTGAGGCTGGTTTTAACTTGGCCAAAGCACACCGGCGAAGAAGAACTGTGACGGGAAACAGCGCCAGTGGGTCTCCGGGCCAGAGGGGTTCCAACATTATTATGTGTACAGCACTATCCTCTAAATGTCTGTTGTTCCAAAAAACACCAACTGGGACATACAGCAGAGCGAGGCAGAATTGAGGAGGTTTTGTAATTGTATGGGACATTCACTTCCAGTCGCACGGTGGTCGACAGCCCTTCTTTTTTCACCTTGCTCTCCATTCCTCAAAACAGTAGGAGCACCAGTCACATGATCAGATATCTTTTTGATGTCTGGACATATCTGCAGAAGATTCCCTTTGAGACGTACTGCAGGAGCAGTTTGGATGTGTTTCTGTGACTTACGTAGGTAGCCCAATCCATACTCAATCCATTCTTTCTGATGAGAGGCAGTGTTGTCAGTGCTCTGGTACAAGAGATGAGTCCTGACATGTGTATTAAGTGTATTGGTTGCATTAGTGTATTTTACGGTTATGAGATGAACTGTGCTTAGCTGTTTTTTGGTGAAGAGGACTGTATGTTACCAACTGTGTCGGGTGAAGGACAACAAGATACTACAGGACAACAGGAGTCATTTAGGAGCAATCATAACTTTTAAAATATTTCTATCAAAAATGTTTGAATAAATTAACTCAATGGAATTTGAACAATTTGACTGTTGCAATATCACAAATATTCTGCATTTACAGATTATTTTTCATGATGTGTACATATAGATTGTGGGGGAGAATCTCTTTCTTCTGTCTGGCTTTGTCACATCTCACAACATTGCTGTTTTTTTTCTTCTCACCTCTATCACCTCGGGTTTGACGAAACCACTGGACTAAACTTTATAAAAAGTAGTTTACACTAGCTTCACCTCAAGCAGCTGCAACAGTAAAATGCTGTTGACACATTGACGCATCAGTATTACCACATTTGCCATGGTTTGATGTCTTAGTTTCTTTGTGTTGTCCATGCCTCCTTACTTTCTCTCTCGTGCTTCTCATTCTCCACTGTCTCAGGTTTCCAGTGTTTCCCTGTTTCTCCTTGTTTCTAGTATTCCCCAGTAAGCAGCCTGATTGCACCGTCTCCTAGTGTTTGCAGTGTTTCCACTTCCATTGTCTCCATCTCTGGTGTCTCCTGTGTGCCTACTGCCCTTCAGCCTCAGCACCTACCACCCACCAACCAACCTCCATCCACTGAAGCAGCTCGGCTCCACCAGCCTCTCTCCACCTTTTTGTGTTTGTGTGTCTCCTGCAGACTTTTTGTTTAATAAATCTCGTTTACCCCTGAACCATCGTCTGTGTTTCATTCCACTCCACTTCCATTCCATCAGACACTCTTTACAGGGACATAATCCCTGAGAATGACAGGGGTCTAACTGGAGACCATCTGAACAAGTATGTTGTTGTTTGGGGTAATTTGCATTTTCACCACTCAGATCTGGTCAGACAGTGGTTTGAAGCATGTGCTTGAATGATTTGCAGTACTGTGTATGTTGTATGTTCAGTTCCAATATGTACTGCAGTATTGTTTACAGTTGTGCACAGCTCTACCCAAAGGCTGTCTCTCGTGTTTGTTGTAAATACATGTGTATTTTTCTTTTGCACAATGCTGTGAACAAATTAGAATTGCAAAGAGCATACGCAGTAAAAATGTGAAACATTCGTATTCAGTGTGTTGTTCTCAGTGACCTCACTAAATACAGTAATGTGTAACTTTACTGTAGTTTTCAAATGGCTGTACAAACCGTGTATAGTGCTGTCTTGAGCATTTTCAGGTGGTGTCACCAAGATCTGACTTTTTGCATTTGAAAACACTTCCAGAGTAAACTGTCATAATGAAAACATGACTAAGCCATTTGACTATCTTGTTCAGAAACAATGGTGTCAGGACTTTTCATATTGTTGACACTGACACTTTGATTGACATGAATACTTGCTTTTGAGGAATGAACTATCCATTTTGAGCAAGTGAGACACTTTTGCAGGTTATCAAGTGGGTTTTGCAGTTTGTATTAATTGTTTTGAGAAATTCACTAACTGTTGTGCAAATGTTAATAGTGATGTGAGAAATGCACCAAAGCAACTGAGAAAAACTGTAATTGCGATTTATGGATCATCTTTCTGTAATCTCACTGAGGCAGGAGCAGGATTTTTACATGTAATGGAGTATTTATCATCGTTACATTGTTATATTGGTTCTTCTACTTGCAGTGCAGACATTTCAAATCTGCACTTAGACTACTCGAACTCTGATCAAAGTTAGGGTAGGCTATTTCACAGTAAAAGGAAAAAATACATAAAAAAAACAAAACTGTATGTCCATATGAAAAATGAATGAAGAGGCTAACACCCATCTTTGCCATGTCTGGGTGAGAGCCAAGCAGCGTGTGCTGAAAGGACAAAGTGCCCTTTAAAGACTCGAGTGCTGAACAAAGGATTTTCACAGTGTTTGAAGTCATAAGCCTTTTTATTCAGTGTAAAATCAGATCTTAGAAAAATCACCAGATAAACTTTCAGAGCCATGCGGAAACAGTTTGCAATGCATGTAAACAAAGAAGCCATTCATTACAACCAATATTATGATCCAAACATTTGGCTTTATTTACAAAGTCTATCAAACCTCGATCACAGCACAAATTTACCATATGAAAGGAAACTGGTATACACTATCAAAAAGATGTACAAACTTTAAACAGCAATCTAATAATGTACCTCAGGGGTCAGTGTTAATATCAATAGATTTATAACTATCAACATAGATTTTTTTTTCATTTGTATCCAAAATAAATTTTGCACCATAATCCTCTCAACTCACAATTATTTTCAGACAATAGTAATCCCAATACATTTAGTCATTTTTATCAAATATATATAGCACCACAATATAATGGTTTAATATAATCAGGGGTGGGGAGGGGAGAGACAAAAGACCCGTGTTAGTATTCAAGAAAAAAAAAAACAATAGAAATAAAAATACTCATGGTAAGTCACAATTATGAGATAGCAAGTCAAATTTTATGTCATTTATGAGATATGTTGAGATTTGAACTTTCATAATTTTGGATTACTATAAAAATTGCTATATAGAGAGAGTCAAAACTGAGATACTGCATCACATCTTTGATAATAAGCCAAAGGTATGATAGCGAGTCAAAATCATGAGATACTAAATTATGAAAGTAGACAAAATTTTGGCTGTCTTATAACTGAGCTTTAGTCAAAGTTTTAACTTAATATCTCATAATCCGGTTTACAATTTTGGATTTAGCATGAGTACTTTTTGTCATGTTTACCTTTTAATGTATTTTTTTTCTTTTCTTGGCAGAAATGGGCTTCCATACATTTCTGATCACAGTGGAGGAGAAAAACACAGACAGACTGAAGAACAACCAATGACAGTTACAACAGAAAAACAAGCTCAGCATGACATCGGCACAACGCGTTCTGTTCTACATGCATTCAACTGATCATGAACACAATCCCAAAATGCTTCCATCTCCAGCTACTGATGCTTGAAAACTTTAAATACGCAGCTACCTGTGGATAGAGGTCGAACTTGTTCCATTTTTGACTTAGGGATCAAGGTGAAACAATAAAATTTTATATCTACAAGGAAAAGTGAGAAACAGAAGATCCAAAACAGTGATTGTGCATTTGATTATTTAGGGTTAATCTAGAGGAGGGTAGCAGCAGTTAGTCCATAGAACAGTCTTTTTTCTTTTTTGTACTAAGATATTAATGCAGTTTGGTCATGAAGTACTTTAATGCTTCTTTCTGCTTTCCAACATCAGAGGAAAATAACTCCTATGACAGATCCTAACCTGAAACCTATCTGCTTCAAATGATTGTGAGACACTGTCTTTTATTGCTCATTTGGTCTGAGAAGCTCAGCATTTCAGCTGAGCTTTGTATCCAATCTGATCAGGAGACAAATTCAAAAGAAAACTGGTAGAAATAAAAGCAAAAACACACCCCATTAAGGAATAAAAGGAAAACGGGAAGCTACAAAAAGCATATAAAACCAAAAAAGCAAAAACATCCATGTGTTTTGTTGTGTCACTCAAATGTAGAACTTAACATCACGACAGACTAAAAAGCAACAAAACAGACATAATTACATGAAAATGGTAAGTGAGATAAGACCTTTGTTGTTTCAATAGTATGGAAGGAAATAAACGCCCTCATAATTAGAATCTTGAAGCAACCAAATACCTGAATGTTGAATTTAGTCACTACTGAATAGTTAATGTTGAAATTTCAATTCCACTGAACTCATAGTAGTAATATATTTTACTCTGAAAACTATGATATTCTGTGATTGCTGTCTTTGAAATTTAGCTTGTCAAATGGTGCAATTTCAAGCATTTTAATTAAATTCAAACTCAAATAGAAAACTCAAGTGTCAACAAACTATATACCAGCTGCTGTTTCATTTTGCACCATGTGAAATTACCTACTGGAAATTTCAAATGACAATTAAAACCACCTAAACTAAGACTTCAGAGTAAAGTATTTCAAAGCTATAAGTGCAATGGCATTTAAATTAAAGCATTACAAGTAGGTAATCAAAAGTGTTTAAAATCAACAAGTACTATTTCAGTTGCTAAAAAGACTGTGGCTATTACAGCACCTATTTCCTTCCGCAGTGAGATGCACATGACGAAGACACCTTTGAGCTTTTAAAACCCAGCTGATTCAGACTTGTAGTTACAATCCTTACAAAGAAAAAAAAAACCCACAAACTTCCTGAGAATTTAATCATGAACCTTACTGGTAGAAAGAGAAATTATGGATCTTTTACTGTCACTGAGAAGTTTAAATCTGCTCTGCATTTCAATACAGCCTTTGGCCATATACTGAGTATTCTGTATATGAATCCTTGCTCACAAAAATCACAGTTATACAATACCATTTTGTTAAGTTATCTCATATGATAATTATATTATGTAGTGATCATGACATTTGAGGGTGCTATACGTTTTATTTAACATAGCAAAATAATGTGGGATCTATTATTATTGCATCATTCAAATTAGAAGACTACCTCATGTGCTGTGATAAGATTCTTGGTCTTGAAATGTTTGGTGTCTAGTCTTCAAGTGGATCATTTTAGGTAATCTTTTTCATTTGCATATGCTAACACACTGCCATAGTCTATTTCACACTCTTGTTTCAGCTAAATGTGGCTAGCATCAGGAGGTAGTAGATAAACAGCTGCAAAATTCTAGTTCTAAGAAGAATGAAAGAACGAGTCTCATCTTTTCCACGGCCAAGCATGGATTTCTGACTATTCAGGATTTGTTATATATATGCCACCTTAATTTCCTGTCACCCTATATGAATGCTGCCCTCAGAGACTATTGGAAAAGCAGTGCATTGTTCATGTTATATTAACGACGAACATGTTATTCTGTGGCTCAGGTGAATCAAAACTAGCTTGCATACATATGGCTCTGACATGAGAATAACCTAAGCAATAGAAAAACACTAATGCTTTGCATATTACCCTAGTAAAATATTTAACATTTTCTTTTTGCATTTAGACAACAAAACTGCTTAATTATGTGTTATCTAATTAGAGTGTTATCCAAGGCAGACTTTCCTGTATTTCTCTGAACGTAAAAGAAGTACAACCTATTATTTTTAACAACAGAGAGGTTTGATGTTCTAAATGCTGAATGTTTGGAGTTTTGAGTGACATTTTCAGTGTTTGATTATACTCAATGAATACATTCAGAATTTTTAAAAAGCAATTATACATTATATCACTGAATTTCATCTTAAATGATGCAAAAAAAATAATTAAACGTAAAAAACCTCTAAATCTGGCAATTAATAACTGTATTTCATTATGATAAATGTATCTTTGTTTTAAATGAGTAATTACATTTTAAAATAGAACGGCAAAAATATTTTCAAAAAAGGATTTTCAATTTTATTCTATTCTATTCATTTCATCAGAATTAATTCTTTTAAAGTTGTTTAAGCAGTCTGCTATCAAAACATTACATGCAGTCCAACCCACATACAGACAACTTGCTGTCTGATTGGCTAGAAACCTGTAAACACATGACAGCTGACAGAGCTCCTGTAGATAGAGGCACTAAATATAGGAATTGTTTGAGTTCGTCTCTCTTTAAATAAAAATTCTGTAATTCCATTTTATGATTCAACGATAAAGTTTCAGACAGAATAAGAAAATGTTCATATGAATCTACAAATACTTCAATTCCTTTTTCTATTTAGTTTTTCAACGCATCTTCTAAATAAAAAAACAACAGTATTTAATTGCTATTTTTAATGTATTGATTGACTATAATTTCACACCGAGTTAAGCTTAGCTTAAATAACTCAGCTAAGTTTAAATTTATCTTGGTGGCATATTCCAGACTCCATGTAATGAGGAGGAGGTCCAGATGGATACCTGCATACACTCTGGGTATAAATACAGCAGACATGGTCCAAAGCAGAACTGAAACACCTGTATCTGCAATCTGAATCACTGCCGTAGTGCAACCTTTGACAGTATGTAAGCGATGCATCCACAATGTTTTAATGCATGGTCAGCATTGGTCAGTTGTGTTGTATGTCTGTCAAAAAAAAGACAGGTTCCTCCCTGACAGCAGCTACATCCAAACTGTTAAGGTAAAAGTACATATTGTAGAGTTGGACAGTGGGAACAACATGTCAGAGTGTACCCTATCATACCAGTAAGGTTACCCTTTTATACAACATACCCTGCTGCTCACTATGCAAATTTGTTTGCATTTAATATTTCTGTAAAACTAAGGTGATTTTTTTTTCATGAAAAAAGCTTTTCATCTCCACAGCTTCACAATTTCTGTTCAACATTACAGCACAAAGTCTCTGATATATTCACGACAGCTCACACATTTTTGCAAAGGCTTTTTTTTTTTAAATACAGGAAGTAAATTGTTGCCTGGGTTCATTAGCACTGCTGAATTCTTGCTACAGCAGTTACTACTCCACAGTTACTGGTATTGTGGGAGTTGTGATTACTGTGTTAGGTCCCTAAAACTCCACATTGAGCTAGCTATTAAAGCCACCCCCACACTGTTACCTCCTCAGATATGTGCTCTCTGTATGAAGCTTATCCTGGCTTATGTAATGTAATCTACAGTAACATAGGTTTACAAGCTGGACCACAAAGGTTGCGTCACAGTTTTATACAGCTCAAAATGTGGACATTAAAGTAGTTGTAACAAAAGCAAGATATTCCCCACAATGCCTACTTATATATAGCTCAAGGATATTAAGATACAAACCATACAGTGTTAGTAAATGTGATGTGCAAGAGGATTTTTGTAATTAAATAAAACATTGTTGAGGATGAATCACATGTCCTTACATTTTTGCATCCTATCACTGCAATGTGCAAATTACAAACACCTCTTCTAAAGGCAGCAGGTGCTGCTCAATGTTGTTGCTGAATTTCTTAATGCTGAAACATTTAGTAGATTAATCAATTAATTAGAAAATTTATCAACAACAGTCTTATTAATGAATTAATCATTTAAGACACTGGTTCCAGTTTCTCAAATGTAATGATAAGGCTGTGCTTCTCTGTAATCTCATGGTCAACTGAATACCTTTAAATGTATTAAATTTCTAAAGTATTAAAAAACAAATAATCAAAAAATGTATCCAGGTTGAAAACATTGAAGTAGCAGCCCTAGAAGTTTTACAGCATCTATTTCATTTTGCTGACCTGATGAAATCTGCAAGCTGAAGTAGTAACAAAACTCTAGGATGAATTATATTGTTGAATTTCAATCAGACTTTGGTTCTGTGACGTTTGAATCAGAAATGAATGCGGCTGTGGAAATCTTCTGACCAATAGAAAGAATGTTTTTTTTTTTTTTTTAAAAGATCAATATCAGTAATGCTAAGCAGCAATGTACTAAGATCTTTCTTCAAATCACAATCCTTAAATCTATACTCTGTAGTTCTATTTGAATAGGATTCCACATACTATATGAATATAATCACTTTTATGAAACAATGCACATTAAGTTTCCCACACAGCCACCAAAAATGTAAATGCAAAAGAAGTACGTTAAGACAAAAACTCCAAAATCATTACAAAAGAAAAAGAAAAAAAACTTCAAGTACTATTAACAAAGTAAAAGTCCACCTGGCAATATAGTTCAGAAGAAAATAATCAAAATATACACAACTGTGTCTCTCACTGCCAGCCTCTCTTCTCTCATCAGGCCATTCAGTGGTGGACTCTCTGACCTGAAAACAAACCAAAATTGAACAAAAAAAAACAAAAACAACTTAGGACATGGCTCAATAAATGGTTCTCACAGTTTCTACAGGTCTCTGTGTGCAGCCCAGATTGTGGCAGAGGCAGGGTGGGCTGATGTTGACTTGCAGGACCCCAGTTTCTGAAGAGAAAAGGGTTGTTTTGTAATCCACCCAGATATCTCCTGTCTGGTCAGATGTTTCAGACTGTAGAGGAGAGAATGATGTTGCATCATCCAAGCGTGGTATGAAAGAGAATGCCCAAACGTATGTGACCCAGGCCCGACCCTGGGTGCTTTCCAACCCCTCAATCATCAAGGTTTTGTGAGTGATTATATGCACACACAGCAACAAGGTTAGAAACTTGTTCCCTTCAGGATTTTTCAGGAGAATGAAAATGACTGCCTTCTCCTCGTCATTGCCATCTCCTGTACTGACTCCATAAAAGGCCCGTGGCATTGGTCTGAGTGAGATCCAAGGTTAGTTGGACTCTCCATGTTCCTGATCCTCGCTGGCATTTTCCAGAGGCATGTCCTGACCTGGTTCATCCTGCTGTGTCCTGACCATGTGTCCTCAAGGTTCCTGTTTGATGTAGTAGCTGCCCGAGCCGTTGCTCTCCTGGTCGGAGGTGCCCTGTGAGAAGGTAAACTCGTCCACTTCGGCCGTCTCCTCTTTCATTCGCAGGAGAGACTCTACAGATGTGGACAGAGACAGATAAGAGAAAACAGCAGCACAGATGAGCCAGTTGTGTTCATGCACTTTGAGTAAAATTCAGGAGGAGCCTTTGTCTTTGTTCCAGGTGTTAATGTTGACTCCACATGCATTTTGAGCTTCCAGATAACTACTTAAAACAAATATAAATGAAGCAAACATGCGTTATGACTGCTTCGATGTGGAGACAAAACACTAGTAATGCCAAAACCGTAATTCCTGAAAATTAAAAGAACAGACCTTCACTGAAATGGGGAAATATTCATGTGAGAACAATGACAATGAACATGTACAAACAAAGGTTGATTTAACAGTAGGACATGCAGCATCAGCAGTATCCAGATCCACAGCGAGGCCCCTGTGAGCGAAACACAGACACTGTCTCCTGTTAAAAACAGCGTTGAGCCTCAGAAGGCTTGGTGCCATGCTGGTTTTATCGTTAGTGTGACGTTACCTGATTTGTGGGTTTGGTGGAGGTGGGTTCGGGGTCGGGGCCGAGTGGGCCCCTGGGAAGGGTAAGGGGGCGGACTCTGCTCTTCATCCCCCGAGAAGCTGCTCCTCCTCCTGCCTGCCTGACTGAAGGGCCGTCGACCAACCGGAATCTTCCTCTCTAAACACCAAGCCAGACTAGGGTAAGCTACCAGGGGCTTATTACACACAGGGGTTCAATTCAACCGGAATGTGCTCTTGATGTTTAGATTATATATTAGGAAGGGAAGTTAAAAAGGTTAGAGCAAATTTTGTATTTAACCTCACAACGTTGTCACTTAATAAGCCCATCTGAATAAGCCCCTGGTAAGCTGTAATCAGACTGCCAGACCCAAGTAAGCAGATGCACTATTAGATACCAAGAACAAGGCTACAGCAACTGTACCAAATGTGAAAGTCTGTGGTTGCCATTTAAATATCTAAATAATTCAATATCAGTAACAATTGCCATTTTAATGGACATGATTTATGATAAAATTAAAAACATATTATTGTGATGTGATATCATGTCTAAAATCAAAACAATTACTCCACAAAATGAAAGTTTAATGATTTTCAGTGTACACCTAAGCAAAACACTAATAGAATGAGAAATTGGCTTGATTTTCCCTGATTATTTTCATTTTGTTCGACTTCATAAAATTGGACTTTAAATAATCCTTCCAGTACAAAAAATTAATTTTGATTAGAAATGACCTAAATTGAAGGCATAAATCATATTCAAATTGAATAATCCAGTTTGCAATTTCACATCCAATTGGAAATAAATATGTGAAAATAAACATTTTGTAATGGCAGATCTCCCAGATCACATTTGTGAAAAGGTATACACTGAAAAGTATTTTTTTATTAGTTTAATGATTTCATTTTTAAATTGGCAGCCATCGACAACCATATGAACTACTTGCGTTCAGTCCAATTTAGCATTAGCACCTGCTCTTTTGATATGAAACCTGAAACCTGTATAGGGATGCAACACCAGGCCTTCTGCTCTCAAATACCAGCAGTATCTCAAACACCAAAACAAACTCTCACACTCTACTTTGTCCAAGTGTGCAGCCTCTATGTGTTAATAACTGTCCCACTCAAAAGGGAAAACATCCTGCAATGTGACACAAGAAGACAGATGAAAATAATCCAGATAAACTGAACAGGTGACCAATCAGAGAGCAGCTGAGTTTCCACCACAGGTGCAGCCAGGGGGAGTAAGAGGAATAAGAAAAGGTGAAGGCACATGAAGGAGTGGAGGGGGGGGAAACAACAGTACAAGGTTTACTCACTTTTCTTTTGTCCTTTGTACTGCTGGGCCTTTTTCTTCTGCTTGGGTACAGATTGAGGCATTTCCCGGTTACCTGAAAGAACACCATAAGTCAGGAAGGTGTAATTTCTACTGAGGTGCAACTATAAGGTACAAACCAAGAAAAGAAATAGCATATAGCACAAATATAGCTGTTGGATTTTATAAACTCTATGACAATCTACAATTAGGGATGCATTGATCTCATTTGTAGGATCAGTATCAATGCAGACACTGGCCTTATTAAGCGGACTGAATACCTGCAATGATGACTCACACTGAATACAGTTGTTTTTTGTAAATGTCATTCCAAAATTCATTATTTGCAGTTACATACATTAGCTACATCCAATTAGTCATGTCAGTATGAAATAAGTGATAAATTAAAAATGATCAAATTATTCAGTATGCCATATACAAGAATATATGAACAGTAAGACATGAAATATGTGCATTTTCATCTTATGTATACCAGCTAAATTCAAGTAGGTCACTATGTTCATACTCAATTAATGAGCCTCATTTAGCTATGGAGTCTGTAACAGTGCTGGCCTCATCTGTTGATGTAATATTGGCTTGCAAACATTAAGTCCTCAATATGTAAACGCTCTACAGCAGCTCTACTGAACAGGACAGAACCATTATGGATAAAGCTACTGTTTTATGAAATATGGAGATGGAGAAGTTTTTTCACCCAACAGCAATGAAGTAGTACTCATCACAATTTCTTAGTCCCCAAAGTGATGTCATGAAATGTGTTATTTTTTCTAGTAAATCTAAAGCCTGAATATAAAATCTTGTTTAATGTTAAAACGATGAAAAGCAGCAAATGTTCACATCTTTTGTTAAAAAAAGAGAATATTTAGAAGGAATTTTTATCACGTGTCAGTTTTAGTTGTTTTTAACTGATTTTCAGTCAATTCTTCTCTTTTTCCTCTTTGCCAAACCCAATGATGACTGATAGTTAGTCAGAAAGTTGATTATCGAAACAGTTGCCATTTAATTTTTTTGTAACCGACTCTTTGATTAATGGACTTTTTGTTGCAGTTCTACTCTTCAACAGCTTAAGACTGACCCATTCACAATAACGTTTTTTTAAAGTAATTAGATTTTCTTAGTGTAGATATAAGAAAAAATAAGCCATAAAAGGCACGCATTTCATCCAGTATCATACTGTTTAGTTAACCTGGTGTATACTGTACCTCTTCTGAAAATGTCAGTAGCAATGTGCTATTTAGATAATGAGATATCTTGTGTGTGCAACGTTGACATTTTTGATGACACAGTCACCAAAAACACAAGGTCTCAGGGGTTACTGGGTTGAAATACATCATGTCCTTACTCTGTGAGGCAGGGGGTTGGAGCTGGTAGCCTGTCAGCTGACACCAGCCCACAGGGTAGAGGTCAGGTGACTCGCAGTCCACCCACTGGTCATACTCATCCTCCCAACCATCAAAGTGGATCCGCAGTAGCCGGTGCACAATCCTCGTCACCGTGGCAACACACACCAGCCGTGGCTCCATTAGATCAACAGCCTCCAGTTTCATACCTTGTCGAAAACCATGATTGGGAACCTCCTGGTAGATGCAAGGCAGCAAGGGCAGTGGAAAAAAAGAATCTTACTCATTTACAAGCAAGGAAAACAGAAACACAACAAACTACAGGTACAATTATTTGTATTTGTATTTTCCAGTAGAGAAGCACTGTCAAATGCTTATTCCAAATAATCAGACAGAACAAGGGAAATAAATAAAGACCTCAAGAGAAATTCACCCAAAACTTCACAAAAAATGGAAATCAGCACAGATTTGACATTCCTAACTTAAGATCCCCTTATTAGAGTTCTTATGGCTGAAAGTTCCAGAAGAACTTAAATGACACTTAAGAAGGTGAGAAAAGTTTCTCAATTCATGCACTGTGAATTTTATGTGTCTGTGATGTTGTAGTACTAGTGGTATGAAACTCCTGTTCTGTTCCTCTTATTAATTAAGAGAAAAAATAGCAGAGGACATTAAATCTCAGAATGATAAGACCTCAATAAACACAAACACAGTCGACAAAGCCTACCTTGTTAAAGAGCTTGACAGGAGCAGCTATTGAACCCGTTTCTCTGAGGTAGTCAAACCATTTAAATGGCAGTTTAGTGTACCCTGCGGAACAGAGTTAGTATTGAGACCAGAGCATTAAGAAACTATATAAAGAAGATGCTATCAAACTACCTTTAACCAGAAACTTCACCTGGAGAGAACTGATATTTAACAAAGCATGAAGGTTCTGCATGGAAGATTTTAATTACCTAAATAACAACGAATCAAACAAAGAAATAAAGAGAAAAACAACACACATCATTAGGTGTATTTTATGTATGCATTTAAACGTGTGTTAAAAGGACAGTTATCTAGCTTTTTGTCTCTATTAACTGACAAACTACAAATACCTAGATGTTCACCTCAACAATAAATTGAACTGGTCACATAACCCAGCCAGATATTACAAGAAGGGCCAAAGCCTTCAGCACCTGCTGAGGAAGCTGAGGTCCTTTGGAGTATGCAGGACAGGACTTTTTATGACACTGTGGTGGCGTCTGCAATCTTTTATGCAGTGGTCTGCTGGGGAGGGGGGAGCACAGAGAGGGACAGGAAGACACTGAACAAACTGGTCAGGAGGGCTGGTTCTGTCATGAACTCTTCTCTGGACTCCACTGATGACTGCATTTCTGCTGTACACTGCAAATAATGTAACAATTTCCTGTGCAATTCCATAGCAATTTCTGCGCAATAGCATTCATAGTATTCTTATTCTCATATGAATATAGTATGTCAAATACTTCTGGATGTCAATAACAAGGAAAAACGAGTAGCATAGTGTAAATACTTTTTTCTACTTTTTCTATTGACACTTTATTTTTTGCTATTGCTGCCTTATTTTTAAAGCCATTTTATTTGTATTTATTTTTGAGTTACTGTGCTTTGATTTGCCTGTTCTGCGATCTGCTGTAACAAGTACATTTCCACTGATGGGGATAAAGCTATCTTATCTTATCTTAGCTTATTTCAGTGTTGTCCAGCAGAGGACAGCATAGGCCTGCTAATACTAAATGCCAAGGCTTCTGTCTGCACTATACATCAGCTCTGGGCACATTAGACACACAACGTCATACTGCAGAGAGCCAATGCATGTGCTGCAGGATGTAATTTTCTGCCAACATAAGTCCACTGTGTGGGGTGTATGCGTACGTGTGCTAGCTGTGCACACACAAAACATGTAATAGCTTCCTGTCTAACAGCTGAATTGTTTTTACCTTTCTTGCTGACTTTCTTGTTACTCTCTTTCCATCTTATTTGCTTGAGCTGAACTAAATGGCTTCATAGTAAAAGAGTGCAGATACCAGACCTGTCTCCTATGAAAAATGTGTGGCGCATTATGAAAAATACAACAATGAAGACTCTTTGCTGTTGACCAACATATATTTAGCAAGAATGGAAAAGAATTTATTTTTCAACCCTTCAACAATTCGTGTCCTCAGTTCCCAAATTTTTACCGAGGTTTGTTGTATGAAAAGGTGATGAACACAGTGGTAAACATGCTGTGTGTGTGTGTATATTTAAAAAAGACAAATTTATCAGATTGAACATTATTCATGTTGTTAAATATAAATCTCTTTGTACTGTATTTAACTGAGTACAGATTGAAAAGGATTTACATATAAACGCATTATGTTGGTATTTACATTTTACACAGTGTCGCAATCTTTTTTGGAATTGGGGACGTCCAATCACAGCTTTGGGGCAAGACCACAGGCGGAGCTTATCATTACTTATATGACGAGCTACCCATTGCCAGAGGGTCATTACTATTAACTTTACATTTAGTTACAATCTGGATGACTCTGACATGAACTACGCCTCTTCATTTTGTTTTCTGTGCTGCTACTGGATTTTCAGTCTTAAATATCTACCTGAAAGCTATAAAAAGTGGGTGGTGATTTTATATATATATATATATATATATATATATATATATATATATATATATATATATATAGACACACACACACACTTCACTCAGTCTTGTTATCTTGCTCCTAAGACATCTGAAGGTTTCAGCTCATTTTCCTCTTCTGTTAAATCCTCCCTATGTCACTTCACTATAGACCAGGTTCTCAATATGGACCAAAATGTCAATTGTTAGATTTGTTGATGTTGTTCCAGCAGAGGAACATTGCAAGACGTAGGTCCATTGTGTCTCAACCCATCACAACTGTTTTAACTCCCTCCTAATCTGTTTCAGCAAAGCGTCCCTGGATTATTGAACAAGTAGTCCAAAATGCTGCTACTAAGACCAGATCCTTCAAAAAGTCTCTCGTGATACATTGTTGGTTATTCCTTGCTAAAGGCTTAAAACTGAAGGACACTGTACTTTTGAGGTTGGGGCTCCTAACCTTTGAAAACTCTGACTTTGGACTTAAGATCTATGAAAACTGTGGGCATGTTAAAAAGTAGCTTTTTTAGTAGAATTTTGTTTCCTGTTTACATCATTTTCTATTTAACTGTTATTATATTTCTATTTTACAGTATTTTATTCTTCCATAGTCTATTTTTGTCTTCTTTCTGTCGGCTGCTGTATTACTTTTGTGAAGACCTATGATGTCCTATTCTTGTAAGGTGCTACATAAATATAGTTACTTCCTTAATGTGGCATGGAACATTTATGTAATTCAGTTATTTAAGACAAAGGGTTAAATAACTGTCCTTTGACTATTTACATTGTAGATTCTCCCTGAAGGCATCAAAGCTATGAATGAACATATGTTAACAAAAAAAAGGTGAAATAACTGAAAACATGTTTTATATTCTAGTTTCTTCAAAATAGCCACCCTTTGCTCTGATTACTGCTTTGCACACTCTTGGCATTCTCTCGATGGGCTTCAAGAGGTAGTCATCTGAAATGGTTTTCACTTCACAGGTGTGCCTTATCAGGCTTTATTAGTGGAATTTCTTGCTTTATCAATGGGGTTGGGACCATCAGTTGTGTTGTGCAGAAGTCAGGTTAATACACAGCCGACAGCCCTATTGGACAACTGTGAAAATTCATATTATGGCAAGAACCAATCAGCTAACTAAAGAAAAACGAGTGGCCATCATTACTTTAAGAAATGAAGGTCAGTCAGTCCGGAACAATGTGTATTGTATTTAACTGCATTTCTTTGTTTAATTTGCTTATAAGCATTTTAAATCTACCTGTGGTAGCTCTGTGGTCCTCTCAATGGGAGTACAATGCCATTTACATTTCCAAAGATGCTTAAAAAGACACAAAGATATGAGTGTACAGTACCTCTAGGGGGCGTGAGTTCAATGTTGTTGATTTCACAGAAGCCGACAGGGAAGATGGAAGGGGAGGTGCTGTGGTAGCAGAACCAGTCTGATCCGTCCACTGCCTCCGAACCATCGATCCCGATCATGAGGTACCCGTCTGCCAATACCTACAGTAAACAGAACAATGGCTTAAGTGACTCTAGGGCAGATGGGTAGAAGGCATTTTAAAATAAACAAGAACAGATCTTTCATTTACTCTACAAAGTTTTTTTTCCTGACACGCAACATCTCATCACATGACATTAATGCAGGGTCGAGAAACTTACTTTTCTTACAGTGGCTACACATATAGCTGAGAGGTTGAGGGGGTCAATGGCTTCTAACTTCATCCCATCTTTGAACCAATCCCCACTTTGGTCCACATCTTTCACCTGATATACAAATGCAAATAGAAAAAAGTACAATTTAGAATTATTATTCATAATGTGGTTTAATCAGATTACATTATATGACATATCAGACATTATATCAGAACACACAGCATATGACAAATACCAGGGCCCTGTTCAGTTCAATTATGGTTTAAATAATTCAGCCTAAAAAGCTGTTATCAGGCTAAAATAATTCTTTTAACAGTCAACCAGCTAAGTGGGTTCTTGGAATATTTGATGTTCTATTGAATAAGACTGTGCTTTTTGAAAAACAGGCAACATGAGAAGAGAGTTAAAAGGATGATCAGCATTGACATGAATGTTAATCACATGATTGTAGTTACATGAGGTATGTATGTTGGGAAATCTCCCCACATGCACCAGGACAATAGATTCATTTTCCCAAAATTGTCTTTTTGTGTGTTCCTGCATTTTGCTTGTGTTATTTTCATCACCTTCATCAATATTAAACAATAGATGTTACCTTGATAATGATAACAACATACTTGTATATCAATTCAAACCACAGTTGTAGGACTCTTGAGATAGACATTGAAAAAAGCAAAATTAGAACATTTCTGGTTTATATTACCTTCTGGAAGAACTGTGCAGGAGCATCAACTTGACCATCAACTTTCTTTGTAATATCTGAAAAATACATTTGCAGAGTTAAAGATACTTCAACTATATACACACTAAATAAAGAGCACCACAAGTAATAAATGATTTAGAGCAGTGATTCCCAACCTGTGGGCCGCCAAATCATTTCCAAAATATTTTGACTTTTGTATGGGGGTGGGAAGAGTGTAATTATATAAAAATAAACAGAATAATGTCTTAATGTTAAAAATCAGTTACATTTAAAATGATATTATAATGTTCAAACTAATATTATTAGTTTGTTTTGTTTTTAGAAATGAGAGATAGGAACTTTTGTTGTTATGGGCCGGACCATTTCGCAGTGGGACCACATTACACTTGACCTGTTTATGAAGCTGAGGGCTGAAACTGCAGTATAAACATGGACAGCTGGCTAGCAACAGGGAGAATAAAAAGAAAAGAGAGAGAGGAGACTGGTGAATCAACAAGTGATCTCCCCACCATCACAAAAACAAGAAGATGTCGGAGAAAGTACAGTGCTGAGTACTTAGCGCTGGGATTTTTTTAGTTGTCATTTCTGATATTTGTGTGGTGCTGATGCACAGCTCCTTGAATGACAGGTTTGTGTGTGTGTGGTGTTGGAACATGTTACAGATGTGGTGTTTGTGACTGTGGAGCTTCCATCTGGTTTCTATTGTATTCAGTTCAGTCTTTTATGTTTCATCTTCAATAAAAAAGCACTCTGGGAACACATAGTTTTGCCTCCGCATAAATATGGAGGTGATCGGTGGACGGAGGAATCAAAGGTGGGCAACGAAAAGTTTTGAGACTTAAAAGTGGGCCCTGAGTTGGAAAAGGTTGGGAACCACTGATTTAGAGATTACACTGTTTGATTAGAAAAGAAAATAATGACTGGATTCACTTTGATCATAAGAAGAACTTTCATTGACAGATACATTATTGAGTTTTATTACATGTTGTGTTTTTTGGCCTTTTGTAAACACCTCCAGTGCTTTTCAGAAATAGTAATCAATGCAACAACGTCAATGCAGATTTTAAACTGCAGGGTAACATTTTTGTAAAATACAATCTTCAGACATGACATTTAAAAAGGGGAAGGAAAGAAGGTGGTTTCATTTTACATCATTTCAGTATATTAGTCAGTTCTATTTGGTATACAGTTCAACCAGCAAAATAACTGGTATTTTGTCCTCTATGTCTCTGAAGAAGCTTTGTCAAGTCTGAGAAAACCATGATGATGTCAATAAGGATATGTTGGCTTTGGCTTGGAGACAACAAATTTATAAAGTAAAACTTATGCTTAAAGATGGTGGCGTACAACAAAGAGAATCTATCAAGTAGCATGAAATGAATGATGCAGTGTTTTTAAAGACTGAATGATACTAGTGACTGAAAGTCAAGATAGCTGGGCTTCTGCTGCTTTAATTTTGGCCATCCTTTTCTACTTGTCGTCTCTCATGATATCCCCAACTTTATAGAAATGCAATACTAAATCACTGGAGCACCCCTTCAAGTCACACAAGTATATGCATTTTTTCATAAAATTTTATAAACACAACTTCAACTTAGGTGTTACTGGATATTTCTACACTCACCGGATCGTTTAAAGCGGTGTCCAATGCTGCGCGACCATCCTATATTATGGATGAGAGGACTGAACATGTGGCACCAGAAATCATCCGACCTGTCCTGGCTCTCCTCATAGACCAGCCTGAGGCGACCTCCGATTACCTGCTCCACCAGCGCCACCCGTGTCCGGCACAGGTAGTTCTTATCCACCACTTCCACCCGCATCAGCTTCTTAAAGGGGAACTGCATGTTCTCATGTACCTATGGTGAAAAATGGTACTTGGACTTGACAAAGAGTTTAAGCAACAACAAGAATCAATTTTAAGAGTCAACATTATGTGTTAACTTAGCCATCAAAAACAGCATTATTCCAGTTATGAGGTCTTTTGTGGGTCTTACCTTGGTGTTAAAGTCAGGTGGCAGAGTTTTAGCTCCAGTGAGACGCTTCACAAGAAAGGCTTTCCAGTTAGAGTACTTATGCTGTATGCCTGTAGGGGAGACAACAAAAATAACAACAATTACAACCAACCATCCCAGAAGAAAGGCATTCATGAACAAGACTGTAATAGTTTTGGCACACAACTCACTTTTTGGAGGTACAAGGGGTTTGCCACTTGAGGCACACCATCCCACTGGATGCACCTCAGGGATACAGAGATTACACCAGAAGTCCTTACTGGTGTCGTTGTCAAAGCCCTCATACCGCAGGAGAGCTTTGAATCCTGCACAACATAAAACACATTTGATGAGACAGCTCATTCTTCATAGTCTTTCAACCCTATCACATGGTTCTCATTAGTAAATGAGGTCTGCACAGTAGTCATGGAACTATCATGTCAATGAGCATGTGAAGCTCAACATTTAAGTGAACATGGTTGACAAGTCTTAAGAGTGCACAGACTAATGGAAAGTTTAATCATCTACTGCAGAGTCCCAGATAACCAGGCAAACTCAATCTGTTGATGAAGAGTGTGTAATAAGTTCTTGTTGCGGCTCTCAAAATATTTTGGATCATTGAATTGTCAGAATGTATAGCATATAATCATATCAGAAAAATATTCTCATCAATAATGTGACACTGATCTCAACCATATCACGTATTCCCAGGAATTTAAAAAAAATCATTAAGATTAAAAACAAAAGGACAAAAAAAGTAAATTTTCTGACATACCTGACAACTGAATTTACTTGAACTATCTGTAGAAGCAGTCTCACCTGCTAGCTTAATGATTTCTGCTATCCAGTACACTTTAGTGGACAGGTTACTATCGGAGTTCAGCACTTCAATTCTCACGCCTTCTTCTATGTCTCCCCAGCATGTTCCCATAGGGGCCTGTAGTGCAGAGGAAGCAGTGAAGTTATTAAGGCAAGAAAATAGACTAAACTAAGAAATTAGATGTCACTACAAACTTAACTCAAGTGTTTACTTACGTGCTTGAAACAGCTGACTGGAGCTCCAGTTGTGTTATTGCTACAGATATACCGACCCCAGTCAAAGCTCTCTGCAGGGACCACTGTCAGAAACAAGATACAGTGTAAGGCTGGAGTATATCTAAACAGAGCAATACTGTTACCGTATAAACTATTATTCATGCTTTCCGATAACATACCAGCTTTTGATTTGGCCTGGTTCTGTTGACTTGCTTGGTACTGGGCGTAAGCTGCCAACTTTGCCATAAGAGGCTGTTTCTGTAAGACCTTTGCTTTTTTTGTTGGTGGTTTGCCCTTGGAAAATCAAAACAGACATCAATATTTATGTAACAAAATAGATTTAAGGCTTAATAATTTGTTGTAGTAGGCATGTAATGCACCTACCTGGAGCCTTGCCAAGATGCTAGCTTTTTTGGAATTTGAGGAATAACTCCTAGAACAGGACACGCTGCAGAACCGCTTGGTTTTTGAGTAAAAAGCATCTCGTACTCCAACCATTCCACACATCTCACAAGTGGCTGTGAAACAGAGACCACGAGACAGACACATATAATCCATTAAAATCATTAGACTATTGCATGCTGGTAAATTCTTTACGCTCACAGGATTATATCCTTGAGAACCACACAAAGCATAAGTTCCAAGCATATTTCTGTGTGCTGACCCATTCCAGCCTTGCCGTCGGGGTAGGTGTACACTTGGCCATTGTTCTTAATGATGGGCAGGCTGGCAGGGATGGAGGGCACCACCTCATCTTCGCTGTCCTCTGAGCTGGAGCTGCTGGTGGACTCCTCGCTGCAGCTATCATAGCCATCAAACATCCCGAATGAGTCTCTCCGCTTACGCTCTGAACGTGGGGTGCGTTCAGCCTTCATGATCAAGGAAACGAGAAAAAGACACAGTCTGAATGAATGGAATACTTAAAGGCTGTGAACAACAACATTTTCTTCCTTAATTAATCCAATGATAATTTTTTGAAGTAAGTAAATAAGTAAATTAAGTAATTGTTTTGGCAATTAAATGCCAGAAAATAGTCTTGTCCTTCAGTTTCCCAAAATTCGAGGTGACATATTTAAATGTCTTTCTACATAATTATTTGTTTCAGCTTTAGAATACTTTATAATATCTGTTAGTAAAAATTGTAAAATTCTAGTTATTTTAAGTTTTTTTTCCACAAATGCATTCTCATTTTTTTCCTTGGTGATACTGTACAATTTCTTCAAAATGCAATGGAATGTGATCCAGGAATTTGGCTGTGAAACCCAATTAGAAAATTACTTAAGGAAAAATGTTCAGAAAAACCAAAACAATTTATAATTACTGGCGTGAACATCTGAAAGTCCAGTAATTCGTGCTCATTAGGTGTACAGGATCCGGAACTTTGTTAGAATATTTATTGTTGTCATAGCCTGCCTACTTCCTCCTCTGAGCATCACAGGTGACATCCTAACAGGCTGCGCCAACATTAATTATTTAGCCTGCAAGACTTCTGAAAGAAAAACAGCGTATAAGCCAACAAAGACATACTGAGCTAAGTTAACTGTAAGATGTTCAAACTAGAAGAGCTAGCTAATATATACGGTACAATAAGAGGCGGCCTTATTAGAAATAGCTCATAATGCTAACTAGCGTTAGCAGAGCGAGCTAGCGGAAACCTGTTTTTCCAGTTATAATTTACAAAAGCATACCACACTTTTCATGTGCGTAGCAACCCTGCACCTACCTATATGCAGTTAAAATAAACGTGACGTTATTTTATTTATATCCTTAGTTTTTTTGAAGAGCTTTCTCTTATTTAACGCTGGCTGACCCACTAGCTAGATACCATAAACAGATAACAACAAAGGAGGGGCGCTAGCCTCAGCAAATCCTCTGTGATCGGAGGCTCGCGGCCCTAAAATGTTTCAGCTTCACTCACCAAATCCCTTGTGTCTTCCATCAGCCCTTCATATAGATAACCTTCTGGTTAGCTGTGCTGCCTAATGCAAATCCCTACTTCGCTGGGGATAAATTCGCCTTTGAAATACCAAAGTCTAAATGAATACTACCAAGCAGGATATCAACAAATTACTCTGCTTCTTCTGCGCATGTGCGATCGTAACCTACTTTCATGTGATTGGTCAATCCAGAATGGAGGTCATCGACCCACACAGAAACAAAACAGTGGACTCTGTAATGGAAATGAATGAATGGCCTCTTCAATCTGAGGACAGGAGAACGGATATAAACACAGGGGACATTCATTGTAAAACTACTAGTTTTACATTAAAGTCAGCTGTTTCGATTTTATACTGCTTAGTAAAATTAATTCATTCAAGTAATTCAGATTTATGCTAAAGGTAGAATTCACCCTCCTCTAAATTCCTGGTGAAAAAGATCTCCATTTTGAACACAGTGCTCGATTTTTATTTTGAAATATGCATTTATAGTATGAACAGCATTTCAAAGTAAAAGACAAGCAATTCTTATGACATAAAATAAATCTTTTATTATATATAGCGCAGTCAATTACAGCTCTGAAGACAAACTACAACTTTCCTCTGTCCTTAATTAAAGACACAGTAGATGCCACATTTTTATATTGACCACAGTCTGATGAAAACATTCAATAATAGTGTACGATTCCATTTCCAAAATATAATAACTTGTGAAGCCTAATATATAGGCCATTAAATTTTAATACACATACAAGAGAAAAAAAAACTAGACATCGTGAGCAAACCAGTGAATTCAAATCCAGTTACATATCACAGTGCTTTTCAGAAAATAATACTGGCATTCTGTTTTTGCTCTTCATTTCTTGAACACAAAATATAGTAACAACACATAGAGGATAAGCAAAGCAGCATTGGGTACAACATAACACTGGAACGGTAAAACATAACAATGAATTTTGTTCTGAAGTAACAACAGCAAAATGAATATGGCTGGAAGAACAATTGCAATGTTGCTTGTCAAGTAGGTAAGGCTTCACAATGAGGATTTATGCAGTTGAGTTTGGATCACACAAGGACATGCCCCCTTCATCTCATTTGAACTGATGCAGAGGAGTGAATGGTCAGAACTGGAGAATAAGAGGTTGAGAGGTCACTAGTTTTATAGACATAATGATTCATAAGAAATTCTTTAGATTCCTTAGAAAATGTTCAGTCAGTCATGTCATCAAGCCAGGAAACAATACCTTAATATTTATGCAGGTCTTTCATCGCAAAGAAGCTTATCCTCTATGACATCATCGACACTTCCTGAGATTGAGGCAGCTTCTGAGGTAGAAGAAGGAAATGCTCCAGTTATTGGTTATTCAGCAATAATTATACCAACAACTCAATTTGAAATACACTTTCTTTTTATGCACCACGGTAAAGAAGGTTGACAGAAAATAACAATGTCATAAAATAAACTCCAGATAAGTAATAACTTGTGACACCAATCAAAATGTATCTGTAGCACCAAGTACCAAAAACTGTCAAGTAATGATTTCTAGCTTAAATTCTCAATATTGTTTTTGAATTGTCTGATCAGATACCTGAGGTGTTTGGTTGGTTTCATTAAAGCTGCATCCATCTGTTTCGTTGCTCTTATTTTACGAGACAGAATAGAACTTCATAACATGCTACAAATCACACATATTTGACAAATTATGGCTTTGTAAAGTTTATGAAGAATTTTAAATCTTGAATTATTGCCTGTGTACATAACGAGCAGTCTTGGACAAATATTAGGATTCATTCATTCATTCTATGTCCATATTGTATGTCCATTCTATGTCCACATTCACTCTCCCTTTAGCTTAATTTTTCTCTTCAACTCTTGAGAAAAATATCTTACTCTTAAACCACTATGTTTGCCAGCTATTCTCTAACTTTGTTGTTCAATGCAGTTATTTTAGTGGAATTATCTGTTTATTATCTTCTTTACTGTGAACAGCTACCTGCTGGGAACGAGGCTGATGAAAGCAGTGACACTAAACCAATAGTGAAAATGCAGGCATTAAAACCTTAAAACATTCAGGTCACTATTTGTTCCACCTTTCAGTATCTTCACTTCTGCTGTGAGCACAAGGGGTGGCAGTGGTCTGTTACTTGTTTCCAGCTGATCCTGCTCTCTGTCATGGGGCTGAAATCTGTTTCCACAAGGCTCAGTGAGTCCCATGTAATCACTGCTGCAGTCACTGTTGTCAGCAAAGAGGCTGCTATCACTAACAATCACACTCTTATTTGTGCTGTCATCTCTTCCTTTATCCTCCTCATCTCTTCGATACCAAATATTCTCTGCATACTCCTCACTAAAGTCCTGGCTTGTGTGACAGTGGGCAGATGTGGAGGTTGTGTTGATGCAGCTCCTCACTATCCTCCTCCATGCTTGGACTCTGGCAGGAATAAAAGCTCTTTGTGCTTCTATCTTGACTCAAAATCACATTCCCTGAGTCTTCTTCATAAGTACTTCCTTCTGCAATCATCTGATCACTGGCTAACTCCCAAATGCATGAAGAACTCCTCAGATAGAAAGCGGAGGAGGCAAAAGGAAGTTGTGCGTTGCAGCGTTGGCACAAAGACATCTGAATGAGCATGGCTGGTGGTGTAAGGTAGTGTGGGTGATGACGAACAATATGAATCATTTTGGCGAGGTTTGATATTGCCTTTAATTATTCCCATCTTCAAAGAGAACAGTAACAAATGTAAAGAGTGAAATCTGTCAACTTTATGACCAATTTCCTTTTGCTTCACTCACCTGATAAGCTAATACAGGATAGACTTAGCTCTGATGATGCTCCTATCACGTCATCCTTCAGGAAGACAAGAAATGAAGAGTCTTTAATAAATCAAAAAAAAAAAAGCATGTTGCTGTGGCATGTAGGCTGCAATGCGTTTGGTAATGATAAAAATCCAAAAATAGTGCAAGAATCTCATTTTCAGTTTATAAACAGCCAATTCATAATTAGGATATCTGCCCGTGTTATCCATATTTGATAAGACAGAAAAAAGTAGTTTGAATAGATACTCATTGCCAGTTCTCATGATGCAATGATTCTTATGTAACACTGCGATCAGATTGAGCTACAACTATTCAACTTCAACCAAATTTACACTTTCATTTGAAAATACAAATATTGGGTTGGATAAAATTAAAAGTAAAAAAACAAACAAACAAACAAACAAAAACCAACATATATTCCCATCCACCTATATATATTCATTAATACTTACACATATATTTTCATAAATACCTATATACATCTTAAATCTATGTATATGCATATATAACCTATACAATACAGGAAGAGGAGGTAATCATAAGCGAGGCATTGCCTCTGTCAATGGTACCCATCTTACCCTAAACTTGTCCATTTTCAATTGCAATCTTGCAGTGATCTTTTCCCTGATATATACATTCTTTACTCTTTCCCTCCATTCTGGTATGCTAGGAGGCTGCGGTTCCAGCCAGGAGGCTGTTATAGTTTTCTTTGCTATAACAAGTAAAATTCTGATTAAGTAGATCAAATTCCTCTCTATTGAATGATTTGAGAATATACCCGATATTGCTAGGGCAGGATCTAAATTAATATTGATGTTAAGAATCTGCTTGATTTCCCTTTGAATATTACTCCAAAAATTTGTGAGTTTGGGGCAGTCCCAAAATATGTGAGTAAAGTCCCCTACTAGACCGCAGCCCCTCCAACACAACTTTGATGAATTGCTATATTTTGAAGTAATAATTGGAGTACTAAAGTATCTAATTTTTACCTTCCACTCAAATTCCCTTATTGTTGGACTGTTAGTTAATTTATGTCCTGCTTTAAATGTTTCTTCCCATTGCTCATCTGTTATTATGATATTTGCTTCTAATTCCCACTTTTCTTTTATGTCCATATTGCTGCAGTCTGATTCTTCTTGTAATGCTTTATATATTTTTGATATAACCCCTTTTTTTGTTTCTTTCTCTGTAAGTGCTATTAGTAATTCCTCTAATTTGGAAGGTGTTTTGCAGATATTTTCCCATTCCTTATGCTTCTGCAGGTAATATCTTACTTGTAAAAATGTATAGAAGTCATGAGCTGGCAGGTTAAACTCTTTTTTAAGTTGTTCAAATGACTTCATATTTTGTCCATGAAATAACTGGGCAATGTAAATCAACCCCTTATGTGCCCATATGTTGTATCTTGCGTCCATCATAGATGGCCTAAAATCTGGATTCCTTGCTATTTTGGTGACTTTACTAATTGCGCTTGACAATTCAAATCTTTTCCTCACTTATGACCACACTTTCATTGTTGCCCTTATCCACTCGCCACCAGACCCCTCTGTGGGCCTTCCGGCCAGAATGGGAGAGATTCCAGTGGTACATTTTTGCAGCTACTTTGTTCCATTTCCACCCAAATTGTATCCATCTCTTTAGTTATCCACATAATCATAGATCCCAATTGAGCTGCCCAATAATAATATTTCATGTTCGGTAGATTCAGCCCCCCTTTCTCTTTTGGGCCCAGCAGTGTCCTATACTTAATTCTGGATTTTTTATTTTGCCAAATGAATTTTAATATGATTTTGTCTATTGATTTGAAAATAGAATTCGGAACTATGACAGGCAACGACCGGAACAAGAACAACAATCTTGGCAGCACATTCATTCTCACTGTTTCTATCCTTCCAATTAAAGTTAATGGCAAAATCTCCCATCTGACCAAATCCATTTTTATCTCATTTATCAGCTTTCCATAATTTGCATCAAATAACTGTGATGTAAGAGGCATGACAACTATACCCAAGTATCTGAAACCCTTATTAGTCCATTTGAAATGAAATCTTCCATCTAATTCAGTTGGATATTTGCCTGAGAGCATCATGGCTACTGATTTTGACTCATTGGTCTGATATCCAGATACTTCTCCATACTCAGATAAGATTTTTCATCAGTGCTGGAATTGATGTAGACGGTTCGTTTAAGTATGTCAATATACAGTGGCTTGCAAAAGTATTCATCCCCCTTGAACTTTTCCACATTTTGTCATGTTACGACCACAAACATACATATATTTTATTGGAATTTTATGTCAAAGACCAACACAAAGTGACACACAATTGTGAAGTGCAAAGAAAATTATACATGATTTATTTATTTTTTTTAAATAAAAAACTGAAAAGCGCAGTGTGCAAAAGTATTCACCCCCCTTTTCTCTGAGTGCAACCAATTGCCTTCAGAAGTTGCCTGATGATTGCTGAATGATCGAATGTTGACCTAATGACTAAATAGAGTCCACCTGTGTGTGTTTTAGTCTGGGTTCAAATACAGCTGTTCTGTGACGGCCGCAGAGGTTCATTAAGAGACTATTGGGGAACAAACAGCATCATGGAGTCCAAGGAACACACCAGACCGGTCAGAGATAAGGTTATGGAGAAGTTTAAAGCAGGGTTAGGCTGTAAAAAGATTTTCCAAGCTTTGAACATCTCACAGAGCACTGTTCAGTCCATCATCCAGAAATGGAAAGAGTATGGCACAACTGCAAACCTACCAAGACACAGCTGTCCACCTAAACTTACAGGCCAAACAAGCAGAGCACTGATCAGAGATGCAGCCAAGAGGCCCATGGTGACTCTGGACCAACTGCAGGGATCCACAGTTCAGCTGGGGGAATCTGTCCACAAGACAACTATTGGGCATGCTCTGCACAAATCTGGCCTTTTCGGAAGAGTGGCAGGTAGAAAGCCATTGTTGAATGAATACCATAAGAAGTTCACCAGAAGCCATGTGGGACACAGCAAACATGTGGAAGAAGGTGCTCTGCTCAGATGAGACCAAAATTGAACTTTTTGGCCTGAATGCAAAACGCTATGTGTGGCAGAAAACGAACACTGCACATGACTCTGAGCACACCGTCCCCACTGTCAAACCTGGTGGTGGCAGCATCGTGCTCTGGGGGTGCTTCTCTTCAGCAGGGACAGGGAACATGGTCAGAGCTGATGGGAAGATGGATGGAGCAAAATACAGGGCAATCTTGGAAGGAAACCTGTTGGAGTCTGCCAAAGACTTGAGACTGGGGTGAAGGTTCACCTTCCAGCAGGACAGCGACCCTAAACATAAAGCCAGGGCTACAGTGGAATGATCTAATACAAAACATATTCATGTGTTAGAATGGCCCAGTCAAAGTCCAGACCTAAATCCAATTAAGAATCTGTGGCAAGATCTGAAAACTGCTGTTCGCAACCGCTCTCCATCCAATCTGACGAAGCTTGAGCTGTTTTGCAAAGAAGAATGGGCAAAAATTTCAGTCTCTAGATGAGCAAAGGTGGTAGAGACATACCCCAAAAGACTTGCAGCTGTAATTGCAGCAAAAGGCGGTTCCACACAGTATTGACTCAGGGGGGTGAATACTTTTGCACACTGCACTTTTCAGTTTTTTATTTTTAAAAAAATAAATAAATCATGTATAATTTTCTTTGCACTTCACAATTGTGTGTCACTTTGTGTTGGTCTTTGACATAAAATTCCAATAAAATATATTTATGTTTGTGGTCCTAACGTGACAAAATGTGGAAAAGTTCAAGGGGGATGAATACTTTTGCAAGCCACTGTATCATCTGCAAACAATGAAATTTTATGTTCTTTCCCTCCTTTATCCTTTATACCCTTTATGTCAACATTTTGTCTTATTAACTCCGCCAACGGTTCAACACTTATGGCAAATAATATCCATGCCTGACCCCCTCCTTTGAGATTGGAAAAATTTAGGATCTTTATTATTCAATTCTTTTGCTTACCCTTTTGATAAAGCAATGTATTGTTTAATCTCTAAAATGTCAGAGTGAAAAATGTCCGTTGAGAGTTCTCAGAGCATAATGTAATGCCTACAAATGTCTGTTTTGTTCAACAAACAGTGCAAAACCCAATCATATTAAATATGAACTTAAATAAATCAGCAAAGAAGTAGAAAATCCAAACAGTGAAGAAGCTGAAAGTGTTGGTGTTTCTCTTGAAGATAGGCTCAATGGTTAGCACTGTTAAAAGGTCCTGGGTTTGATTTCCTGGCTAGGGCAGGGCATTTCTGTGTGCAGTTTGCATGTTTTCCCTGTGTTTGCATGGGTTTCCTCCTAGGGGGTTCTGGTTTCCGCCATCATCAAAAAACACATGTATTAGGCTAATTCTCCTGTCTACATCCTTGACCAGGGCACTGTCTTAGAGTTGGGGTAGGTCCCTGGGTGTTGCACAGTGGCTGCCCACTGCTCCCAAGGGATAGGTTAAATGCAGAGATCAAATTTCTTTATGCTGTTATGCAATAAACCTGATTTACATTTACATTTATCAGGATCCTGGGATTCAATAGAACTAATAAGTGTTTAGTGTCCCTTAAATCTAGATTAAGCCCTCTTTTTACTGTGACAATATGAAAATCTGGTTTAATGATATTAAACAGGGGCATTTTCGTTATCGGTGTTAATGAGGCCAGTAAATATTTTAGTGTGTTCAATGACTCACCAGCATCCTCTGCAGACAGCCAAGATTGTCACCCTCAGTCCTTTCGTTCACCACTTCCTGGAAGCCGACAGCAAGGCCCAGGCGTATGAGCTCCTCACCAATATCAACTGTCTAACAGAAATATGATGTGTGCAAGGAAACAGCAGACAAGGTGAGAAACAAACCAAATAGATAAACACCGATAAATAAGAAATAAAACACTAGCTGACCTTGCCATCACTGTTGTCATAGAGCTTTACATTGGGCCAAGAAGAGATTTCAGAATGAGAGTAGCTGCAGAGTTTGGCCTGCAGGGGTCTCCAAGATGCACAGTATGTCAGCCGCTCAAACTCATCCAGGGCCGCCTCAGTCCACACCTCTCCTGAGGAGGAGGACAATTTGGAAAATTTACTAATAACATTTGAGGGAAAAAAAGGACAAAATCAGAGAGTATTTAAGAGAGCTTTTAGAAAGTTATTAAGACAAAGCTTTACCTTTTGGTCGTACTCCTGCTAAGTTGCACTCAATAGCTTGGAATGGCAAGCTGAGAAAGTCACTCCTGAAATGTTAATGCAGCAAAAGCAAAAGCCGTTAATAGCATAGCTTCAACATTTTGTAACTAATGCCACATACAATAATATGCAATCAGCAGCTGCATTATAGCACACTAGAACCCCTAGTTCCTGCCCAAGCTCTCACAAGTTTGAACAAACAAGTACACAGTTTAATGAGAGGTAGTTTGTCAACAAGTTTGATCCTCTGAGAGACAGTCACTTCAGGGGCTGGGTTAAGCCAGGTGCAGACCACAAGACTTTCAAAATCTCCAAATTGTATTTTTTGTCCAGACCGTTGTCATGTTGATGTGATCTGATCTCAGGGGTCATATGCTGATTAAACTTAGCCCACTTGGAGAAATCCAAGACTGGGTGAAATGACAGTGATATTTAACACAAGGTGAGAATTCACTGTGAGTGTCTTTCAGACGTACATTCTGCACAAAACTCAATGACTTAAGACATAAAGTGAGCATACCATACAAATATCCAGAGAGCAACATAGTTTCTGAAAAATGAATAAAACAAATAAACCTAAATAAAGTTAAATCAGGCTGATCACATCTGCTTTTCATTTTCTGCTATGGTTGTTGAATGACTCCTGCATTAATGATAGAATTAGTCACTGTGCATCATACTACTATCATACTGTCCACTCCTTCTCCACCTGCAGTTTCCTGTGTGCTCTCATTGAATAGTTTATCATACAGGGTCATAATTGCAGCAAGCACCGACTTACGCATGACCTAATTTTAAGACTATCATTCTGTAGTGCGACCCAACAGAGTCTCTTCAAACTTTACCGAATGTTTAACTGCTATGTATGGAATTTTATTTCTTACCTCATACGGCAGAGGCTGTCCCTGGGCAGCTCCCCGTTGTCCCCAAAGTCAACATAGTAAAGGTCCACCAGACCAGAGCTCAGGACTCCCAGCACCCTGGCCCTGTTCCACATGCCATGGTCTCGGTATGGAGCAGCCACAATGTCCCCCACCACAAAGCTCTCCACCCTCTGCTCCTAAACAATAGAAAATGGAAAATCAGAAGAGTTACATACTGGAGGTGAAAATTCATTTTAATTCCCTCAGACGAAAGTGAGACAACAATAAGGTCACAGGTGAACACAAGGCATTTATCTGTAAATGAATGAATAGAGAGGAAAGTGTTCTAGGAGCCATGTTGATGAGACATTCTGAGTCTCTGTACTGTCATAAAAATATTGATCATGAAACATAAAGAAGTTAAAATGAATTGGTTCTATCTGGGGAATAATCCTGGCCCAAGTTTTGGACCTACGTTTCCCATAATTTGGGGGATTTAGGATGTTAACACAAAGTATAATGTTAAATCAATTAGCCCCATTTTTAAACTCATATTAGTTCACATTTTGGCAAATTAGCACCGTTATAGGTTGCTTGAATTAGCTATTTGCAATTTCAGTTTACAGTGGCCTCATGGATGTGACAACTAACACTGAATTACTATGATACTGAAGAAAGCAAGAAAGCAGAAGTTATAAGGAGTGACTTCAAAGCAGATTTATAGATATTTATTTATATGTGTCTGTGTTTTCAGATGTGACTTATGACTCAACGAAGGAATACAAGATTTTAACACAACCAGGTGCTAAGGGTCTTAAAGTACCTTACCTGCCTCCATGCATCACAGCTGCTGCTGCAACAGTTGACTGTGTTGATATATGGGCAAGTCTGGAGACCCCCCCCCCGACAGTACAACACAAAAGTAAAGGCAGTAGGCATTGTCCTTACAATGGGGTTGCCACTGTTGTAGAAGCGGTTCATCTCCTGTGTCAGTTTGTCCAGCTGCAGGGAGCGAACACCCAGGATCTGGATCCAGAAATGGTTTGGGTTCTCATAAGCAGAAACATAAACCTCTAGATGTTCATCGGGCTGGAAACTCAGGTCTGGACTAGGAACTGGACCACACAGAGAAAAATAAAAGATCATCTTTGCATTATATGACTGCATCAAGGACAGATGATAGTGAGGCAGTTGCTTCATGGATAGTCTTTTCAAGACTCAATTGTAGAGAAAGTGAACTTACTTTCAAATTTGGAAATTTCAGAGAGAGAGTCTGTGGAGATACTCTCTTCCTCCTCCTCCTCCTTGTTGTTGGTGTTGATGATTTTCAGTTCCGCCATCTTGTCTAAAATATCTTGTGGTTCTTCTACTGCCAATGGCTTATCCACGCCATTGGCATGGATAAGCCCATTTTTTTCTGTCTCGGAGTATGGACCATTGTTGTTTAAGCCCACTAGTGCTTCGGTCTCTGTGCTGTCTGGCCCCTGACTCACAGCAGTATGTCCACGTTTCTGTCGCAGGGCAGATGACTGTGAGATCTTCGTCCTCACCATCATGTCCTCTTTGACTTTTTCTAGAATCAGCTCCTGCAAACAGATCACAAATGTGGAGTTGCATGTATTCTTAAAAGCATGCTTAAAAAAAAAGGACTGACCTCACATGGGTAATCCAAAACTGTGAATCCTACTGACCTTGGCCTGTTTTACTTCCTCCCTTGTCCCTGTGATTGTCACGTTGCCCTTTGCCCCAGGACCGTATGCCTTCTCTTTGGAACACGCTACTTTGGCCCCTGTGGTCCTGGTGATCAGTTTCAAACTCTCTCCACCACGGCCTGCAACACATGAACATTGGTTTTGAGTTGTGTTTCTGGCAAACTGCTGAATGTCCATTATTCAGTCTTGTTTAAATTTGTGTTTAGTATATATCAGCTCCTAAATGCACCATTATATTCACTAACTATTCTCTAACTGCGTTGTCTGCTATCTGGTGTCAAGCAGGTAGTGTTTTTTAGTGGTTTTTCATAAATTTTTCATGGAACAGTGGCCTAGGAAACCAAAACAATGAGCCTAAAGAGGCTAAAAAGCTCCACAGAGTTCTTTGTGGGTTCACATGTTTGAGATTGCCAGTTGATCCATTGTTCATACAATATATTGGGTGTGGCATTCAGCACATAAATGGGTGCATGGTAATGGAAAGAATATGAGTAATAGAAGCAAATATACTTTATATTATCAGCAACTTCAGTCAAAGAACACCGGTCTGCAACATTAGCTCAACCTCAATGTTGAAAGCAAAAAGGCTCTGAGGAAAATGAATAAGGTCTACTAATCAATCTGATTATCCACAACATTTGGAAGCTACTGTACCTATTATACGACCAAAGGCAGTTTGAGGAACCTCCAAAGTCTCAGCTACCGGTTCACAGTCAATGACCAGGTTCTCCAGGACACAGCGGGCCAGCAAGACCTGCTCCTTAGAGCCCTGAAGCAGGAAACATACAGCTGTCTTACATCCAGGCTCCCCTGAATCTGACAAAACCCTCACTTGAGCTCCAGACTTCTGGGTCACCTGAGAGAAGAAGGGACAACAGGAGAGCCAAGAGTTAGGCCGCCTGATATGACAGATTTCATGCAATCACCAGCTGCATTTTGGGAAATACTCACTTTAAGACCTGCCTAATGTGGCATGATTTGATAGGAGGTTTTGATTTGTTAAAGTCACATCTAAAAATAGGCCAAAGATCCAGTGTAGTTTAAAAGCCATTATAATATTGTCCACTAGGGATGAGCGAGTACACCACTATCTGTATCTGTTCAACCATCTATATTATCTGTATCTGTATCTGTACTCGGAGTGGGCGAGGCCTAAACCAGAAGTGGGCGCAGAAATGGGTGGGGCTTACATGGTACATTATTTTAAGTCTGAAATTGATATGGATTGATCAGAAGTTGCTAATCTACTGTATTCAAAGCCTATATACAGTATATCTTAATAATATTTATAATATTATTTTTATGAACTGCAGTGAGAAAGTATCAGATACTGCATGCAGCCACATACAATAACAATATTAATATAGGTTACTTTGTGTGTTCAGCTATATGTGTGTATGTGTGTAAGTGGTTTGTAAGACTGTTTATTTTTGAATGATCTGTGTGAACCTTTTGTGTGAGCCTTGTTCACTGTATTCTTCTCAAAAGTACCGCGTTCAGTACGAGCAAAGTTTTTCAATTGACTTCATATCACCAGCCAAACTAAGAGCAAGCAGATGGTAGAGAAAAAAAAAAAAACACGACCAGACCGCAGGCAGTGACCAACGCGACATGAGCCGTTTTCGGCTCTATCTTGTCAAATGCACCATGCCTATGTTGCCAGAGATGTGCACAGACATGTCTGTGTAGGGGCTGTGTGTGATTGGCCAATCACAGAGCGCGAAGACAGTCAGTTACACAATGAGGATTTTCCTTCAGCACAAGCACGGATTTTGAGGAGTTTTACTCGTATCGTACTCGTATTCGTCAAAAATGCTTTATCCGTACCGGATACTCGTCTGAAACGAGCATCCGGCTCATCCCTATTGTCCACTAATTTAACTACCTGCACAGATCAAAAAGCCATTATCTGACAATGAAGTACTCACCATGTCCAAAAACTTGGCTTGGTATCTGGATATGTTCCTATAAACTTCTACAGGGAGTGTCATCTTGGACACCTCAGTGTTCGGCCCCTGACCTGTTAATGGCAAAACAGACACAACAGGCAGTCACAGAGGATAAAAAACACTAACTCTTACTGTTTGCGCATATATATGTGTGTGTGTGTTAGTGTGTGTGTGTGTATATACATATATACAACACAACTTTGGTTTTAAAAAATGTTGTCAACACTAGCACAATAACTCTTCAACAATAAATACTCACTGTTCTTGGTGCTACTTATATGACGATAGATGATGTAGCCCACTGTGGCCCCGACAGAGAGCCCCGCAGCCAGAGCCACCATTTTGCCTGAGCTCAGGCTGCTCTTGTGACTCTCCTTCACTGCATCCATGACATGCCGTGCACCTAGAGAGATGCTCCACCTGAACACAAACATGACATAAGTCTCCTTCCACTGGCACTATTAGTGTTATTCTTGTTCCCAATTGTCCACAAGTTACTGCACAATTTTTTTCTACGTTCAGTCCTGTTTATGAACTCCCACCAATGAAATGTCTTCATAACACTCTGTTATTGCTTTTGCAAAATGTGAAAATCATCTTCACTGCAGTCTGAATACAGCCAGTGTCTTGTACAATCCTCAGTGTTTTGCTGGCTTGATGGGCAACTGTACAGTCATGCAGCACAAAACATTAAGCATAAGCTGGCCTTAATGTAAAACAGATCAGGTGTTCTCAAACCGCAGCTGATAAGATTTGAACAAAGACATACATATGAAGATGCTTGTTAATTATTCCATACGATTACTTTGCATAATTGTCTAGGTAACAGCACGAGGTAGATGATATTTGACAAGAAAGTTCATTCTTTGCTGTGGGAACAGTTTGAGGGAAAAAAAAATCTTGACGCAAGGATCTTGTCATTTTTTTTTGATTATCTAGATGACAAACGTAATTTTTGACCTTGAAAACAGTATCTGAGTGGCATTTTCACCCAGTAGTCTACCGTTCTGGGGCTTTCCATATATATTTATATAAATGAATTTCATCGGCAGATGGCCCAGTTGTCAGAAAAGTGTAAATATTTAAATTTCCATTTTTTTCTGAACACTTTCAGAACTAAAGCCTTCTCTTATATGCTGATAAAAAATATGTGATATGATTGAAAGCTACAAAACAGCTACTAAATGGACTTGGTGGTTAGATTGTTTTCTCAATTGCATGATACTTGGTGAGAGTTACACTTGTTTTCACAGTAGTGATTCTATAAGTGAGGTCATTTGCACTCAAGTGAACATTTGTAAGAGACCGTCCTGAGGCTCTTTAAAGGACCGGTGGAGGTCCTGAGACCCCACTTTCAGAACCACTGCAGTAGATTGACAATGTTGCCTTTCACTATATACATCCCTTGCCAAAATCATTTCCCTTCAAAATCATCCACAAGCAGTCACATACAAACAATATAGTCCCCTAAATGATGACACATTTAGTGTATATGCTGTACATAGACACACACTACAGCGCTTCTTATGAATGCATCAAGCCAAACTGCAGCGGCCCTGACCCTGACTGCAATGCACTGAAAGCTGCTGCAGCTGCACACACTGAATACTGTTTACTGTAGTTGGGTGACCTCCAGTCATTCCATTAATAACTGAACACTTGCATCCAATTCTTTCTGAGTCATTTAACGTCACACGGCTAAAACTACAACTCACACAGAGAAACAGAATGCACTGGAGGTAAGCCAACAGTGAAGAGTATTGGGACCACGCAGGGCCAAGGAGCACACAGCACCACCATGCAGAGACGTGTCTCACTGGGAGAAGAGGGCTCTGGGGCTGTAGTTGAGAAACACATGGGACTTGGACACTCCAACGTCCATCTCGGAAGAATCGTGACAATAAGACACAAATCTTCTCCAATCCTGGCTCTGTTTTTTGATTACATCCAAGTTCAAGACTACTGTCAGACAGGCAGAGGGGCAAGAAAGTTTCAGCATTTCAAATCACTGCATGACAGCAACTGGTCAGTCACATTGCACTTTAAGGTCATTTAGTGGAGAATCAGAAATCATCATAAACTTACTTAATACAGCTCATCACTGTGGTAAGAAATTGCAATCTGGGTAGCCCTGGCATTGCAGGCCTACCTTAAAACAGCAGAATGACTGATCACTTTCTTGAATGTTGCAAAATTGGATCCTGCCTGCATACTGCGTGGAAGCTGCAGCCCAGTGGTCCTCACTTAAAAAATGTCATGTTAACGTGGTCTCTCTTTCTGAAAGACGTTCAAGTACCTAGAAGCATAACTTAAGCGTTTTCCGAAAGTACTATGGCGTTTAGATCATTTCGGCCTTTAATAGATCCTTTAAACACCACTTTGTACAATGACATTATACAAATGTCATAACTGGTTATGAAGCTTGGTACCGCCGTCAACATATTGTGTTTTGGATGCCTGGATAGTTGATGTTAAGCGAAATGAGCCAAGTTTCCTACTAATGCATACAGCCGCTTTAAACCCAGAAGCTTGTATTTGAGTATAAGAAAACCATCGTTAAATGTTGAGATTTTTAAACGCAGTTTGGCGTCAAGTGTCTCGCAAGCAAGGAAGCATCTCCGCGACTGGATAGATAACCTTGGCTTTTTCTACTCTGTAGGGCACATTTTTGTGAACCAGTTATAATGGCAACACAAAACTGAGAGACAGTTAAACCTCTAAATGACCAGACTAAATATGTCTATTTGTGGCGAGCTGTCAAAACAACCGCAAACACACTTTTCCTCCAAGCTAGACAAGCTAACGTTAGCTAGCTGCTGGTTGTCACATGCAAGCAAGTCAAACATTTAGAGACAGGTAAACAAATTTCCTTTTCCCGCGAACATAGCCTGAAAATACAGCCTTTGTAGGGATTAAAGGTCTAACTTAATTTAGAATAAACAGTAAATAGATATTATAAAGGGGATCACTTACAGACAGACCCTCGCTCTTTTGAATCCAGTATTACTTGACCCTGTCCAGAACAACTGTCAAGTTCGCCGGAGGAAGTCCGAAGCACACCGGAACTACGTTTACTTTAAGGGTTAAAACGTTTGTAAGACCAATAAGTATGAGAAACAGCGATTTGGCGATTGCCACTGAACAGACTCCTCCTTTAACAATTCACGTTGACATGTGCAAATAAGAAACGTGACCACAACTAGATTTGACGTTACTTTGAAAGGTCAACCGGAAGTATTTTCTTTTCTCTCGTTTCTTTGACAATCGTGCCAGGAGGTGATGATCTCTGTTGGCAACTACTTCAGGATTATAATGGTTATAGCATCGGAAACAAAGAGAAATAAATCTTATAACAAGTGACAAGTGAGTTTGATAAATAAAAATATATACAATTTGTCACAACTGATAGTAAGTGAGTAAATACAGCTCTATAAAGTTGGGGGACTCACAAGAGACAGATTTGCTTTCATATATTCTGATTTTCAGTCTCTGGTATGGGTAAAGCTTTACATACACTGAATCTCAGTGGAATCCCTTTTATGTTATCATCTGGGTTATTATTTTAGATGTTGGAAAGCCCCTCCAGAGCCACATGCAAGTAGTATTCTTTATGACAAGTAAACTAAACTTCATGTATTAAATTGGAGTGTATCTTTGAAAATTATTGCCTGGAAAAAATTTCAAGATCAAATACAAATTGAGTGAAAGCAAAACCTAATTTACTCAAAGTACTCTTGTTACTTACTGTATTGACCTTTTGTGTGCAACATCATTTTAACACAACAATCTCATAAATAAAAGAGCATATTTATTAACATGACATAATCAATACACAAACAAATTTGTCAAAAGTCCTGAACACAGATACTTTAAAAAATACAAAATATACATTTTTGTATCTTGTGAACAACTATATCATAGTCCATCATCCCCACCCTGACCCTACAAATCAACTGGCAGAGGCTTCAGCTTCTAGCATGTGTGTGATAATGTTATCAAAACGCCGAGCATCATCTCTGCGGGCTGTACCAGAGGCCTGGTAACATACAGTATGAAGTCCATGCTTGATTGAGTCAGTTTGTGTTGTGAACTAAACAGTAGAACGATAGAGAACATGTACACTGATCAAGACAGAGCATTCACTGGATCGTATTCATGCAGCATAGTCAATATGTTTGTCATGACATAAAAGAGCAAAGTATAAAACAGGGGCAACTAAAATTAAAACCATAAATGTTATATTGCATTGTAATGTTTGTCTTAAAACCATCTCCAGTAGTTTCATGCCAACTATTGTCTATCCAGAATGTTATCACAAGTACTTTCATGCTGTAAAACAGACCAGAACTTTTTTTTATTCACACCTCTTCACCTACACCCAACTATAGATATGGAACTTAAAAGAGCATTTGTAGCTATGAACTAAAACAGGCACACATATAAAGGTGAACACAGGGTAAACAGGGCTGTAGCCAGGACATTGGAGATAATCATGAGGTTATGGTTCCCAGTCTGTCAAATTATTTGAATTTCACCCACTTTATCCATTCACTTAACTGCTATATTTGATTGTCTGTAAAGTTGAAGTTACAAATAGCATGTGCATTTGGTTCTAAAACCTTCTGCACACTATCAGAAATAAAATTCTGATGGGGAAATGCTGAATTATTTTTTTATTTAGTTATTGTTGGCAGTGGTCAAATTTAAATATATTGAGTCTGAAATCAGCCTGGAAAATTAACCTGGAAAACTGACATAAACCAAGACTTCAGATTCCTCGATGGTGGCTATGGACCTGAGGTTAAACCTCAAATGCTACGTTTGACATCTTCTTTAGATTAAGACTACAAGTGAACGTGAATCAAGGCTAGATTACAGACCTCAGAACTTCACGGACCCTGGTTTACTGTGTTGTGGTCATGTGATTGACTGCAAATTTATTTAGAATAAAGGGGTGGGTGATATAACTAAAAATGTCGATCAGAATTATTTCTTTCAGAGGAAAACATCCATATTCATCCAAAGCGTAATTAAATAATACAAATGATACAAATTCTCCAGGACCTCCTGGCAGTTAATCCAGCAGACTGACTTTCATTGGGGCAGCTATAGCTCAGGAGATAGCGCAGTTGTCCCCCAATCAGAAGGTTGGTGGTTTGATCCCTGCAGTCTATGTGGGCAAGATACTGAAACCAAAATTACAGCCAATGGCTGTTCCATCAGCATGTAATTGTACTTTGGATGTTGCTAAATTGTAGAATTGTTCCATATTTGTCAAAATACAGTGCTGATGAGTGACAAAAAACATGGTATTTAGTACTGAAGTAACATATTACCAATAAATGCCATCACTCCACTTGTATACAGTGGCGAAATTAAAATCATCCATCCGAAACGATGACACCACCACACAGAAAGCTGGTTTGTTGCTGATGCTGCACATTAGCTGTAGGAATTAAAAGGCCAGAACACAACAGATTAATGGGGATGCCTGAAGATCTCTGGAATATGCTGGTCAGCAGATTAAATATGAAATCTGGCATAATCGTAACAAATTTGCAGCTGAAATGTACTTAACTATCCATTCTTTATACTTTAAAACGGAAGTGTCCTGAGCTCGTGTCTGTCGAGGTGCTGAGAGCTGAAACAGGCAGATAGGCTGAGGAGAAAGGCAACTGAATAATATGAAGCACCCTTCAGAAAACTCTAGTATGTCAGCATACCAGAGTAAACATCAATAAATAATCAGTAAATCCATCGCTCAGGGAGGGACTTGCTAAGATCATTTCACAGCCAATTGAATGGGTTCAAAGTAGCATGCTTGCACATTCTTCAGTTAAACAAATGTGTATACAGTGTAGATCTACATGTGTGTATAAAACATGACTGATCAAATTCAACCCTTAATCTTCATTTCTTATTATGTGATAGCAGGTCTGACCTTGGTTTGGCTCAGGAATTGAGTCACAACAAAGAACATTTGTTGTAAAATACACCCCTTTCATCGATCACAGCTGATCCCCATCTGATTAATCACAATGAATCCAAAAATAATTTCTCAGAATATTAATTTGACATCAAAAAGTCAAAAGATTCATATCACCTCAATAAATTAGCAAATTGTGAGACTATAATTGGCAATAAACACAAAATATGCCTCGAACACACAATGAAAATTAAAATGCGGCTCAAAGGCTGAACAACAGAAAGAAAAAGAATGCTTAGATAAACTTCGTTGTCACAGTTTTTCAGAGGTAGTGTTCCACCTTGTACTGTAGATGTCAAGTGATGAGCAAACACTTCATTACATATGGAGCTCCAAAGTGTTCAATATCACACACATAAACAAAAAGACGAAGTAAATAACCACGTGAATACATTGTGTGAAATATGTAAAAGAATAATGGTTTAGTCAACACCCTCTCACTATCTAAAGCTAGCAAGCTCATCAAACACTACAAAATTTAGCCAGTGAGCTCCTGTTAGCTCGAGCAACGACAAAGTCAAACTAATTTTGAATCGACCAACTAAAAGCTTACTTTTAGCCTTGACACCTTAATAAGGCTGCTAACAGCATATATCTAGCTGGCTAACAAGCTAGGCTGGTTTTTAAGCCAGAATTGTTGCCTTAGATTGTCAGCATCACAGTCGAAAGACAGTGTTAGCAGCATCGTTAGCAGCAGCATAGAGAAAGTCTGGCTGTCTTTTGCATTTTAACAGAAATGTGTGTCTTTTTCTGAGGAACATGTCAAATCAAAATGCAGCGGAGATAACTCTATTACATTCGTGTTAGTTAACGTTACCATGCCTGTGTCTGTTACTGTGAGTTTATTTACAGAAGCAGCTAAAAAGCTAATTCAAGTGTTATTTTGACATTGCAAATTATTGCGTTATTATATGTTTATGTATTTCATACAATGTATTCATGTGATCATCTATTTCATAATTACCTTTTTATTTAATATTGAACACCTGGCGCTTCAAAGTTACATACTACCTTTTCTGTTTTTCTATTTTTCTGTTTTTCCTTTTAATGAGGACACACTAGCATTATGTTAAATTGAAAAAAGGCTGGACTGGTATAACAACTGGATATGACATAATTCAATGTGTCTCATTGGATGACACTGAAATGAACTTTACAAAAACAACTTTTGAAAGTGAAGCAGCTTTTAGTGGATTGTTAGGGAGCATTCTCTCAGAGCTACAGAACAGAAGTAAAAAAAGAATAGATCTCTTCAGAAAACATTCCTCATGCCTTTAAAAGTAAAACCGGACAATAAATACTTGCCTATTTTTTGGCTATTTTGTATTCAATGGAAATGAATGCTTTGGAATTTTTCTTTTCTTGCCCTTCAGATAACGACAGAATATTAAGTGTTAAGAAACCGACCCAGGAGCTGAAACAGCTGTGTCATAAAGCCCCCATAGTGACATTCAGTTGATATCTCCTCCACTTGATGGTTGCAGTGCTGTTGGGCTGAAATGCTAAAGGAGGGTTCTACAGTGTTTGCACCCTGTCCTTCCCTGGTTTACAGAACTGACTCACTGGTTCCCAGTTCTGCCACAACAGAGACATCCTCAGACGGAACATATCAGAATGGAGAGTTCATTCCCAGCTTTGTTTCAAACTGCAGCTTCTGTCTCTTCTGGTAGCGAACTCGTACCCTGAAAAGAACAAAAGAGTTCAAATCAGAGCTCACGGGGATTCACTCTGCTTCATTTTCCAGCTTCACAACACATCTCTGTTCAATGTAAAATGAGACAGAAAGACTGATCTGATCACTAATAATCCTACATAATCCACACTGGTCCCAGCTGCTTTTCCTGCGAGATAAATCTATGACATCTGCTTTTCCTGCAACTGTTTGCCATTTGTTCCTCAAGGATCTCCAAAGAGGTCAAGTCACTGAGTGAGTGAGTGAGTGAGTGAGTGAGTGAGTGAGTGAGTGAGTGAGTGAGACTAGCTTCAACCCATTTGCAAATTTCCTATTTTTCGTTACTACTGATTCATCTACAACTGCTTTCTTTGCGTTTTTGTTCCTCTTGTGTCTGGTTTCATACCGTATCTCATGTAGCTTGACCACTTCATTGACCACCACCACCAGCAGCGGAGACAGAGAGACCAGCAGCCAGGCTAGCAGGGGTATGTCACCCAGGTTAAAGATCAGGAGGCTGCCCTGGTGACGCCATAACTGGTAATCCACTGTGGCCTGAACAATCTGGCTGAGCAGACTGGAGAAGAAGAGAGTGAGGGTTAATAGTAATAGTAAAAAATGCACGCAGAAAGGCTCAAAAGGCAAGACTATTTTATTTTACTGTGTATAGCGCATTTGATTAAAATGAATAGTAGAACATAAAACCAAACAATAGCTACTCCGAGACAGGATTTTACAATTCTGAATAGTTATCATGATGACAACCATTTGGTCCTCTGTTTCGACGACTGTGAGGTCATCAGTAGAAATACGCAGTTCATGTTACAAAGTAATCTAGAGGGAATATCTACTTTCACAAATTTGTTTGGCGAACGCAGTGTCCTGGCAAATGATATTGCATTGAGTTGCAAAAAAGTTCAAGCCAGGTTCAAGTTTTTGTTCCCACTGCAGCATCACAGCCTTCTGAAATGAGGAGAGAGCAAATCATAGCTGTCTTAAGAGCTTTCAGCACAGCTACAGATAGTATGCACATAGCCTAAAAAGGTGGCACAAGGGCAACAGAGAAACCTTGGGAGGACCAAAAGATTCCAGTATACGTTGTTGAGAGTGATGACATGAAGCCAGTTAAAGAAAAGTTTGGTTATTTTCTCCTTTTCAGTAACAAGAAAATAATTTCTCAGCTTGGGACTAATACAGTACATCTATCACACATCTCCACTGCAAACACAACCACCTCTCTTTCACACTGAATGAAACCACTGAATGTAAGCACTCTCTTGTTCAGTACTGGGACAAGATAAAATAGAGGCTACTTGGATCACTCCAGTTTTAGAAGTACTCTGTAGCCCACCATCGCTCTATATCACAAAGTAAAAGAAAGTAATTTAAGTACAGTTACTGTGTGGAATATAATGAACATACAATATGGCCAGATATACAGACAATACATCTGTCTAGTGTTGAGGTGGTGTTATCAGATTAAATCTGACACTGAACTATAATTTAAATCCTGTTGTAGTTATCTACAGCAGAACTGCCATTAACCACTTGCATGAAGTATAAACTCAGCTCTAGTCTCAGTGCAAACTGATCAAATAAGCAATTTCCAACACAGCAGAGCTGGGGACAGCTGGGCCGTGGGAAGATGCTAAAAACTGGACTATGCTGTGATGTTAAAGCAAGAAACTGAGACAGTTGTAATAATCACAATGATTTGCTATATAAGCACAGATAAACTCTACATCTGTGGAGCATACCATTGACCAATGGAGTTCAGACAGCAATTATCTAATGGAGATGATCACTTACACCACAGGTACAGTGAGACACCACCAGGTATTGCTGAAGGGGCTCTTCCTCCACAGAGGCTGAGAGCGGTGGACATAGCTCAGGGAAATCACCACTGAGAAAAAGACACCAACAAGGACAAACCAATAAATGGAATTTGATTGAAATAATGATGAAAAAAAACATGGGTGAATCTGAGCATTGTTTATGCTGTCTATGTGTGAGTGATTCCTACCTGTGTGTAAGGTGAGGAATCCTGCCATGACCTTCTGAGTCAGCAGTAGGCCGTCTGACAGCTCACTGAACCAGTGAGGAGCGTTGTCTGAAGAGCTGCAGTCAGACAGAAAAACAAATCATCAAATAGGTGGATGTAATCTGTATTTTGTCTATTTTGTGTTCTTCATGAGATGGGACTTTCAGTGAGCAGCACACTATCATTCCACTGTTCTCAACATCAATATCCTGCTAAGATGAACAGTGATACCTTCAAATTTCTGTCCACAAATGAGCCTATGAATGGAACAACTGGTGGCCTTAAATAGCTCTTACCTGGCTGTGAGGATATGAAGGCATGGGACAGTGGTGTTGTCAGCTAAGGTGATGTTGCTGCTTCTGAGGCAGATCTCCTGCAGGGTGAATCCAAAGGCCAACAGGTAGGCACACACCGTCAGGCCAAACTTCAATAGAAAACAGCCAAGGAAGTAGTTCTGGGTCTGGTCAAAGAAGACATCATGATGAGAGAGTCAGGCTCATTTCAATGAAAGGCTTTTAGATTTGTTTCCAGACTCCGACCTATTTAGTAAAAGATGCCTCAGTAGCACAGATTTCTTCTTCAAATTCCCTTTTGTCATCTGCATTAACATCAGTGTTATTAGGAAAGCGTTCTTCTAACGATTTTTGTGTTTTATCTGGCTGGAAGTAGTAGTAGTTCTAGTATCACTATACAGTATAACACACTAGTTAAAGGTATGTCAGTGTGATTCCCCAAGCTTTAGCAGTTGTAATCTAGTAACTACAGCTTACAGATCAGCAGGAGGCTTGAAAGATTTGACTGATGTGAGCATACCTTCCTTGGAATTGCATTTAAGTTCTTCCCTGTGGCAACTGTCATGACTGAACTGTCTGGTGGCTTCCCCAAAAGTGACACACTGATAACACAACAGAAATGGGCCATGAGTATGACATTCTCCACAACACTGCACAGTAACAAAGTACTACTTAAGAGTGTTTTAATGTGTGTTTGTGTGTGTGTGTGTGTGTGTGTGTACCTAAGCAGTGGGCAGCTGAAGCAGGACAGCCAGAGGATGTCAGTGGTGTTCATGGGAGGAGGAAGCTGAGCTAGGCAGGCTAAGAACTGCAGACAAACACCAGGGAACTTAATTTATCTATTCAATATTATACCTGTCTTTAAAGTAAGAGTCATAATAGAAATCTAATCTAGTGCTGTGTAAACATCCATATGTTCTGAGGTTGTAAGGTCTCCTCCCTTACCTGGATGATGACCAGACTGAGCTGACACTGCAGCAGGAAAAGGAAGCACTTACGGATGCCATAGGTTGTGTGTCGTGCCTGGAATGAGTCAAACAATGGCAGATTAATTAAGAAATGTGACATCCCTCTGTAACATACTGAGTGAGTGTGAGTCCCAGTGTCTAACCTGCTCTATGAGTTTGACCATGCTGACGCTCTCTCCTTGGTGGAAGGTGACGGAACAACCCAGACTGTTCAGCTGTCCAGAGAGCCTCAGAGGAGACAGACCTTCAGCGTCACCGTTAAATCCTCCCGTGGCATAGCCAAACGTCTCCCACGAACACTGGGACGGGTACAGAGGGTCAAGTGCGATGCTGCAGAGGGAAGAGGTTCAAAGACAATCTTGGAAATAATACTTAACGCTGTGAATGGCACGCAGACCCAAGTACAGCTTTTAACAGGTTTTGAAATATCAAAACCTGAATAAATAAAGCCATCTGTATATCTAGAAACCACTAGAGGTAGTTGAGAAAATATGATTTCACCCGGATTCCAGATAGATACGCAGGTATATTAAATAATTCAGAATTTTGATGGAGAGTTTTGGTCTTTAACAGGCTGCTTTAGAGTTTTTCCCACACATAAAGAATCATAATTTAAGAGTTGTAATGTGATGAAAATGAATTATTAGAAAATGACAATTAGCATTACAAATCAACACCTATCAAATCAAATTCACAATAACACCAATTTAAAGTGTGCATACCTGACATCACTCTGTAGAAATAGGCGGCTGTTGCGGAAATTGGCAGAGCTTCCCAGACAGCATGTAACCTCCCTGTTCTCCTGCATGATCTTCATCATTTCACACATGGCTGTGAAGTAAAAAAAAATTTTTAAGTATCAATAATACTGAGACAGTATCTCAGATTATCATTTCTTTCCATTAAATAGGTCTTATTGGTTGTTTATCATGGCTTTTCCTAATTTTAATCTACTCTATTCTTGGGGGGCAGATGAAGACAATGGGAAAAGACAACACAAAAAAAGTGTACAAAAGAAATTAGAATGGGGGTGACTCACTGTCAGGAGTGCAGTCAGTGAAGAGTGGCACCAATAGAGGCACATTATCAATGTTCTTCAAATGAGGACGAACCTGGTGAATACCGCGAGGTAGCTTGGCCTGAGAAAGAGCAGCAAAAAAGTAATAGTTAGTAAAACAAACAGAAAAAACAAACAACACAAAAGGAAATGCATAAACAAAGCAAAGGCAGGAACTAAATGTTGCAAATTTCAAACAAAAACCAAGCAGCAAGTCAAAAGCAACATCTCCTGCTGCTTCAGAAAGCAAATGACATATCAGCCGGTATTGTACAGGTGAATGTAAAAAAACAGATACTGATGCTTCCTCCATTTTAGGAAGAGCTGAGCAGTAGCTTCATTGATTTTGGAAGGAGGGTATTGTTACCCTGTTGCAGTCCTCCAGAAAGCTGGGCACATCACTGTCTGTGGGCTGGAAACTGGCCAGGTCAGAGTGGGCTTCCTCCTCTGGCAGCAGTGGACCTTCTGCTTCATCCCGAGAATCTGTGTCACATATGACGAGAGCTGTGTAAGGTTTGAGATATTTACATATATATATACACAATTTAGAACCAGCTTTCACAGATACACACCTGTTGAGGCTAGATTCATAAAAATATGTGTTGGATATCCACCTGAATTGCGTAGTTGATGGACATAAAGATTAGTATTTTTCTTTTCAGACTTTTGTTTCATTTGGATCTGATTCCTCAATACAGCCTCTGTTCACACTGATTTGATCACAATAGCATGATCACAAAATTATTAGGCATATGAACTCAAAAATGTTACTTGTGTCTAGCACCTAGGAGCACCTCCGATTGCACAAGTGTTAGGGTTTTACTATACCCTACAGATGCACAGATGCATAGCCATCCATTAGAGCACAAGATTTAAAAGAGTACTGAATAGATTCAGCATTGCACTCCTATAACACTGTCAGATTCATGATGGACAGTGATGGACAAAATGTTTAAAATTGATGCAGCAGAACCAGATATCAACTTTTTATTCAACCATTCCATTCTATCTCTTTGTCAAAACCTGGGAGCTACATTACCAACAATGCAATTCGACCATCAAAAGTCAGGCCTGCCATTTATGTGTGTGAGTGTGTTCTTCTAGTAGCAGCCAATGAAGCCTCAGGCTTCAATCAGAGATACAAGCAACAGATCTGGTAAGTTCACTTATTCTACCTCATTGTAAATGGGGATACACTAAATGAAGATTAGAGTTTGAACACACACAGATTTGGTACCTTGGTTCAGGTCTTCATGCAGGGAGCCCTGACTGGGGCTGGATGGCCCTCCATCACAGGGACTGTCTCCGTTTGGAGTCAAAGAGATGTGACAGTTCCAGCCTGTCTCTAAACCCATCTTCTCTGCAAAAACCTGCACAGACACAAAAGTAGTGACAAACAGGGACTCTTTTTCTGATGTGTGCATGTATCTATTTTCCACCATAAATATATATTGTAATTTTTGTTCATTTTAATGTTTCTATTCTATTTGTCTCAATATGTGCTATTGATGATTTTTACACTCAAGAAGTTTAGACAATGTTAAACACTTCAAACACCTTTTTAAACCACTGATGTATGTTCCTATGTTTATTTTTTGATTGCATTTTTTACTAAGATACCAAGTTCCACTGTGAACAATTATTGTCATTTTACCTCTTTAAAGTAATTACTACAATGACAAAAAATTATGTAATTGTGACTGGGACTGAGGACTGGAAACAACTACATTCTTGGAACTACGCATTTTTATTGTGGTGAATGAAAGGAGAAATATTTCCGCATAAAATATTTCTATAAAATATAGAGCCATAGAGAGCAAGCAATTAAGGGGTCCAATCACATCCTGAGGACATTAGTATTATAGTATTATAAGTACTACTTCACTATTTTGGCCAAGATAACCAAACAGATACTATCAAAATTTTCATATGAGCTCAGGTTTGTTCACCTTGCTGCGCAGCTCATCCTCCATGGAAAAGTAAACAAACCGGATACAGGCGGCGACCAGGGCGTCAATAAGCCTGACGGTGTCCAGCCTCGCCTGGAACTGGGAAGATACCATGCCCATGAAGATCTGCCCACTGAGGGCCTGAACACAGTCCTCACGTTCAACGCCCTCACCTATACCCTCTGTAGATATGACAGGGAAAGACAATAAAAGGAAGGTTGTATTATTATCATTACTATTATTATTATTATTATTATTTTTATTATTATTATTATTATAATTATTAGGCTTGCTACTTTAATTAGAGATCCCTCTACCACTAACTCTTACCATCGGAGCTCCAGCTGTTCCTACACGAGCTGTGTTTGATGGGGGTAGTGGAAGGCAGTTCCACTCCAGAGAAGAGGCACGGACCGGGAGCCAGCTCCACACATTTGCCATTCAGTTGGCTGGACAACGACACTTGCATGGGTTTGTAGGCAAATGCTGAACAGTAGCCTGACAGACAGGCACGCTGGTAGAAATCCAGAACCTTCTTTCTGTAACAGGAGAAGGGATGGGTGATGAGTGAAAATTAGCAAATAGAAAAACTGTTCTGGATGACATAGCTTTGAAGTGAATTTTGTGAATCTTTGCAGCAAAGTGAAAATGATCAGAGTGACAGACACTTCACCTGTCTGAGCCTGAGAGGGGATAGATATCTGTTCCATCCCAGAAGTCAGTGCAGGCCTCCAGGATAAGGTCAGCCGATCCATGTGACAGCATTTGGACGTTATCTACAATAAAAAGGTCAGCGGTCATGACAAATAGTCAATAACATTAGCAATAACCCCCCCAAAAAAACTCACTTCAAGAGTTAGCTCATATTACTTCATTGACATGTGTGTGGACTTACTGGAGGAAGAGTCTCGTACAAACAGGGAGATAAGATGGGAGATGGGAGGCTGGCGTTTGGTGAAGTAATGAAGACGGCGGGAAGTGAACTCCTTTGTTTTCTCTCCAGATGGCAACTGGTACAGAGCCAAGTGGTTCTCCTGTTTAAACAGCTCCCTCGCACCAGGAGTGAAGCCTGTCTCACACACACACACACACACACACACACACACACACACACACACACACACACACACACACACACACACACACACACACACACACACACAC